>VZTL01068121.1:0-10457 GCA_013400535.1 Scopus umbretta | reverse complement strand
CAGCAGCAGGACGGCGCCGGGAGGGGAGGCGAGCCGGCTGTGCCGTGCTGCCGTGCAGACCCCGGCACCGCGGCAGAAGCCATAAAACCCTGCCCCAGCCATCTCGCCGAGTGAGCGCGCTGACGGAACCATTACTCTTGGTGTATTTTTACTGTTATTCACATTGGGATAATGAGCTTATTGGAATATTTTTTTTTTCTAATGAGAATGAGACAGAATACCTTGGTCGCTAAATGATTTAGTCACAGAGGAAAGTCATTAGTCTCTACTTGATTGCTGTCAAATGCTGGAAAATTGGAACATTATACTGATATTTCTTGTGATGAGCCATATTTTTCCTGCTTGTTCAGTGTTAAAAGAGATGGTAGAAATATTTGTCGAAAACATGTGGTTCTCCGTAAGCTTTACAGTAAGGAAAGCAGATACAGGTGTAGGGCTTGGTGCGTGGAGGCTGGCCTGGGAGGCGAGCGGAGAGCTGCCAGCCTCCTGCTGTGAGCGTGGAGCAAAGTGGGGATCTGCTTGTCTGGAATGGCCGTTCGATGGGAGCACCGTGGTGGTTTCCACGTGCTGGACTCCATCTGAATTCACGGCAGCGTTGACTTCCGAAGGGCATTTCTAACAAAAGCGTTTGTTTATTTTGCAAAGCAGCACACCAGGCAAGCATCTGTTTATTTGCACGTTTTATTTGTGTGACAAGTGCAGCCTTCTGGAGATTTGGAGGCCATTTGAATCGTATCTGAAGTGACGATTTTTCTTAAAAAAAAAAAAGTCTTCTGGACTGACTCTGTAGGTGCTAAGCCCTGTGACGCTCCCATGAATAAAGCTTTTATTGGTACATGTGCCAAACCTGCAAGTTTTTTAAGCAGTAAAATGGAAAGATGACTAGGCAAGAGGTTCTGATGGCTGCAAGTAAGAAGGACCTTGGCTGAATGGTCAGTCTTCTCCTGGTAGAGAATTTAAATATAAAATTTAAAAAGGGTAAGAAATAGCCTTGCTTTGTATAGGTAAAATCTGGATTTTTTGCCTTTTTAAAAAAAGTCTTAAATGACTGTGAAATAAAACGTTAAAAGTGCCTAAAGTGATTGATGGGCTTTTTTTAGGAGTGGGACTTTCAAAACAATTGTGGTGCTCTTGGAAATACTGCCTTTGCAGCTCTGAACAGGAGCAAAGTGCTTCCAAGTACTAGATTCCTCCTTTTTATTTCTTTAAGCTCCGCAGATGCAGCAGTTTTCTGGCAGGAGATGATGGGCCAGAACTGCTAACCAGCTTCCGAATGCAAGATTAATTATAGGTTGGTTTTATACACACCGCTGCTCAAGAAACTGCGGAACAGACTTGCTGGGCATCAGGGTTTGATCCGAACTTTGGCTGTGGTTGCAGAGCCCTGGCTGGTCCATGGGCACGACGGGGATCGTCCATCTTGCGGCCCAGGAGTAGGATGGGCTGTAGCTGCTGCCCCGACTGGGGCCAGGCGGGTCGGATCTTGCCTCTGCAGAACACACTGGTAGGAAAATGCAGCCGGAGCTGCCGGTGGATGGAGACTCAAATGGTTGTGCAAGTCAGCTGGCTGGCTTTCTAGGGGAAGTAATAGGCCATCAGAAATGAAGATGTGCTCTCGCCCAGATGTGAGCAGAGCTTATGAGACCCGTGGTGTGGGAGAGCTGGTGCAGCTCCGTCTGGTGGGTGGGAGAGGGTCCCTTCTGGACCACGGCTGATGGTTGACGTTGGCCGATTTGCTGGGTTTTACTAAATCACTGTGACTGGCACAATGGTGAAACCCACAGCGCCGCTGACAGCAGGCTCACAGTTTGCAGTGAAACTTCACTGTGGAAAGAAAGTAAAACTCTGTGGGCTCATCCTGCTCAGCAACAGGAGAATCTGCTCGTCATCTCTGTGCGTCGCCCCGGAGCACTGTCCTCCCTCATCCTGGCCCTTGATAGCTTTGCAGTCAAACTGCATGGTAGCAACAAGAGGGGGAGATAGGGAGAGGGAATTGACGGCATTGGTTTTGGGAGTAGCAAAGCAACCTGAGCGTTGCAGATTTGGCAGTGGGACCGTACAGCCCAGAGCCTGCTCGGCAGGGGAACAGGTCAGGTCGGGGCGAGGAAGAGCGTTGTGCAGCTGGTGCCGGCGATGCAGACAGGCGGGCATCTCACCTCATTCTCCATTTTACTCTCCAGACGGACTAGTTCCAGGTTGTTTAGCAGAGTTGAAAACCCTGACTATTTCAGAGTTCCTTATTTACCTTTGTTGCCTCTCTCCTTCCTTTCCACTGCAATAAATGTCTGTTTTATTTATTCAAGGCTGCACCCCACCGCCCCTAAATCACCAAACTCTCGTGTCACACAACAACAAAGCAGAGCCGCTTGCAAAGACAATTTCCAGCTCAAGAGGACCATATGCTACAACAGCTGAATTTTAAATGAAGGGGTTTTTTTTCTTTTCCTTTCCCTCCCCAACCTCTGTTGTCATTCTGCACTAATCTTTTACCCTGGCAGAGAGTCATCACAAAGAGTTAGGGGTGAGGCTAAAAGGGAAGGCAGAGAGCTGCTTTACAGCACCTTGGGCTGGTTCCCTGTAGCACTCACCTCTCCTAAGTGTATATGCTTTAGTGATGGTTTACTATCAAGTAATGGGAAAGAATTTGGGTTTAATTCACTATTCTTTATCCTCTCTTATTATAGCACCATTATTGGATCTTCTATGAGCTGTGAAGAGTCTTAGCACTAGGACTGGGGATGCTGGGAGGAAAAGCAGTAATGGGGGGGGGGAATGAACAGCGTGACAGAACAGTTCTGGTCCATTTTGGAATTAATGATTTTCAGAAGCTATCAATTACATCCCTTAACTGGGGAGCACAGATTATAAAGAGGAATATAATTAGTGGCAAATGCTGTGAGATATATAAAGACAAATAGGGGAGTGGGATGAATGGGAGCTCATAAATTTTCTTGAGAACCACATTTGGATGTAATCATTCATTACTGGGGGTCCCTTGAAGTGAGTCCAAAATGCAGGTTGTGCACACTGGAGCAGGAGAGAGGTCACTCCCATTACTAAATCAAGTGTAAGAGATTATTGATTCACAAAGAAAAATTGGTGTGTTTTAAAAGTGGAAATAAATGGACTCAGTGCAGCGTTCCCTCTTTGCTATCAAGTGGCTCTTTATAGGTTTGCACTTGGTCCCCTGTGGTGCCCCGTTGGTATGATTAAATAGCTTTCTCCCCCATAGACTGTGCTTTCTACTTTTCCCTGAGCGAAGTTCAGGGCCTGGGTAGAGGTTTGCTAGCAGGCAAGTGGGGACCTGCCGTAGCTTGTAAAATATGAAAAGAAGTTAACCTTTGGATTTCCCTTCAGTTGTGACACTCAAAAGTTGTCAAAATAAGGGGTATAATTTTTCTTGCTAAGTCTACGGATGGCGGAGTAAAGGCACAGAAGGATGTTAGGACATAGCATTAAGTTCAGGTAGATCTGGAGCTCTCCAGCAAGGTCCTGTCCCCTCTTGCTAGAGCCAGCTCATCTCTCTGCATTACAGGGACCTTTGCTGGGTGACTGAAAGAGACACAATATCACTCCCAAACTGGCTTTTTTCCCAAGCAATATACCTAATCATTATTAATGACAAAAAGGTGACCTATAGGCTTCCAAATAGAATCCATTTTTAAATCTCCTATTTTCCCCCCAATCCTTCAATCTAATTAGGCTCACATCAGTATATTATTACAGAACGTAATCATTCCTTTCTTCTAATAACATTCATGGATAATTTTATTTCTCATTTTCAGCCTCCTACTCCTGTGGTGTAATTAGTGTCTCTGGCACCTCGTGACGCTCAGAATGAGTTGCAGCTGCTAATTGCTAATTGAAAAATTAGAAACTCAGTTAGAAAAAGGATCTAATTAAAATGAAATTAGATAAAATCCCTTCAAACTAGTTTCTTCCTCTTTGCTTTTTCCCCCAGTTTTGCGATCACAGAGCCATTAGCACTTGCCAATTACATTTAATTGTTAAACACAAATACATTTTTAGTTGACTTCTTACAATAACCTTTTATTAGCGAGAGAAACGCACATTTATCCGGGAGGCTGTGAGTCTCTCCTACCCTAAATTTCAGCAAATCACCTACTGATCTGCCCTGCATGTAGGTCGTGGCCCGGCATTGTCCTCCCCATCGCGGGGCAGAGTAGGACTGCCCTGGTCCTGCGGGAATATCACACAAGAAATGACTGTACGTACAAAAGATCTCTTAGCAAATGCCCAGCCTGTGGTTTGGGAGGTGCCCGTGGCACCTGATGTCTTCCTGATATTAAACTAGGAGGAAATAGGTTTCTGGTGCTGCTCCAGCGGTCCTGCTTTGTGTTTCTGCTCTCGTGCACCCACCCGTCCTCACAGTTCAGCCGGGCTCGCAGTGAGAGAGGGATGCTCCAGCTCAGAGCCAGCCCAAAGGAGGGAGGTGTCAAGTGTTGGAAAGCAGCACTGCAACGTGGAGCCGTTATTGCTGTGGCAGGTGCAAAAAATAAAGATTTAACAGTAAATCTGCAGACAGTAAAATGTGGCCAGGCCTACTTGCAATGGAGAGAAATATTTTGTGGGCTGGAACGTAGCCCAGATAGGCGGCTGGTAGCAGCCCCTCCTGACCCCTGTGTAACCGTCGGGTCAGGACACAGAATCAAATGGGACTTTTCGTAGTCCCATGGCTGCACATCATCATCCCCCTCTTCAGCAGGGACGTGAAACTCTTTCCAATATATGTAACCTGCTGCTCTCTCTACTATTTACTGCACGCTTTTATAACCATAGTCCTCATGTTTGCCTGACTGGGAGGTCTGTATAATATTCTATAGTGGCAGTGGAGAGTTGGAAACGTATGAACTGCCTTAACGATGAGGGAAGTGCCTCTCTGATTTGCCTCTGACATTGGCTCGGAGAGGACTATACAGAGATCATAATTATTAATGCTAATGGGACTATTCACATGCTTAGAGTTAAGCATGCCCATAAATCTTTTCATGGTCTGAGCGATATGTATACAGGATATAAGATCAGGTTTGTAGGTAGAGGTAATATCTTTCATTAGCCTAGTGAGTGGTTAGGAAAAACAGGCAAGTGCTTGTGCACAGGAGCCCTTTGCAGCGTGCAAGGTGTCCAGCACTGGTTACAGGCGTGCTCCTGCCGAACTGCTGGGGATGAAACCTCGGTGAGTGATTTAATTCAGCCCCTACAGACGTCAGTATTGGGACTCCGGCACAACACAGAGTCAGCGTGCAGTGAGTGCAGCGCGAGTGCTTAAAGTGAAGTCTAAGTGCTGCTTGGGCTTTGTGTGGGATTTAAGTTGTATTCAAAACGACCATGATTTTAGGTGGGGACCAAACGAGCTGCCCAGCAGTGCCCCGACACGGGTGCTCCCAGCACGCGGAGCCTGCGTCTGGCACAGCCTGCTTCAGTGCAACCCAGCCAAGGTAATGAAGAATCGTAGCCTTCTGGCTGCTGCTGTTCTGATGGAAAATGAAAGCATTTTCTGTTGGTTTTGCACACAAAATGAAACCATATTTCCAGTGGGCTGTGCGGGATTCCTCCCTCGCCTCTCTCTATGCCCCGTAGGGCTGCGTTAATCCCTCCCGGCAGCGTGAGCCCCGGGGACCATCGGGTGCTGCCTGGGGATCAGCCAGCTGAGGGTTTGGCTCTGCTTGGCTCGCTCCACCTTTGATTTCGGACTTTGTGCTAGCCTTTCCTGGCTTCACCTACAGGCCTGTTTTTTTTTCTCCTTACTTTTAAGATTGCAAACTCCCCATGTGTTTTGGAGCTTTCCTGCTATGCCCAGCTGTAAGGTGCCTGCTGTGGTGCTGAGCGCTCGTCCATACTCTGATGTTTCCCTGAGAAGTTTAATAAATGGCTTAGAAAATGTAATGGAGATGCAGAAATCAATAATTTAAGGGTGGAAAACATAGAAATCATGAGCCAAAGGAGAATGTAAAGATGCTGTGCTAATTGTCACTGTGTCAAAAACTTGACAGGATGTGGTTATGGAGCTCACAGTGAAAAGGAAGAAGAGGAAGAGTTAATGGAGTCCAGAACGGGGTTGCTGATGGCAAATCTTTCTAGCCGTGGGCTAGTAAATTGCATCTAGATAGATACTGTAATGCTCTCACGTGGGAATCCTGCCCTTGACATAATTAATGCACAGACACGGTTGTCTTCTGTGCCAGTGTTCTCCATCTGTCGGTGCAGAAGAACGCTTGCTCACGGAGAGGAGTGGGCCAGCAGGATAACAAGGTGCTCTCGCCCCAAGAGGAAGCGGAGGGGATTTTGGAGCATCGAGCCTAGCTGGGAAACCTGACAGGAGATAATCTGCATTTTTTTTGCCTTCTCCCCTCCCACGCTGGTTGTTTCTCTGAGCGGTAATACTAAATAAGTGTGCGGTCGCTGGGTATTTTCAGGCACCGACTGCATCGGGATGTTTGGTGACAGCGCGTGCTTGGGGACTCTGTTTTACGCTATGCGTGCCCACTACAGTGAGGTGGTAAAACGTGGCAGATGGACAGGTCCAGGCACCAGAGAGCAAGTTATTGGTGTAAACTGGACAGGAGAAACATATTTTTGTACCAGAAGGGAATGCTGCTCTGCCTGATACTAAGTCCATCTGCCTCGCCAGGACACACTCCTCCTGATGTGCAAGACATCCAGGAGGTTTTAGGGAATTTGTTCTTTGGGTCCTCTGAGTCCTTGGGTGCTGCAAACGAGGAGATCAACGTGTCAGATTTTATTCCTGTGTTCCTAAGGCACCGATTTCTATCCACCAGCTCTGACTGGGGCTTGACCTGGTTGAGCTCAGTCGGATCTCCCCTTGTCCCCCCGCGTGATAGGGAATTTCTGGTGTGCCTTTCCTCTTCCCTCTGCTGAGGGGAGGCTGATACCTGAACAGGTATTTTGCAGAGCCAAGAAGCAAACACCAGCTATCTCATCACTAACGTAAACGTAAGCTATAAACCGATATGCATTACGTAGGGAGGTCACTGAATTCACTAGAATTGTGCCATCGGTCTCCGTTGCATCCCTAGCAGCGATATAACATAAACGTATAGCACGCTAGTTTGATGGATGGTTTCTTTCTCAATTCAAATGCCCTGTAAGAAGTTTTCAATCCCCAATGTTTTTGCAAGTAAGACAAAGAGCAAAAATAACCCCTGTATACACAGGCAAACAGACATCGTTCTGTGCAATACTTTCAGGGCTTCACCAAATGTACTCATTTTGTGTTATCCGATGTGAGAGGCACTGTCTGCGGGCAATGTATCAAGGAAAAGGAGGGCATGAAGGGCACAGATCTCCAAGGAGCGTGGCCCTAAGCTACTTCATACTGATGATCCTCCGCCTCAGTGCGGTGGGTCATTCTGCTAATTACAGACCTTGTCTCCCATGTCAGTATAGCTTAGCAGGGAAAGGAGCAGCACTTTGGTAGTGTGCTTCCCAAGGCCTTTTTCAATTTCTTTTCTAAATACGGCAAACAAAATCTTAGGGAGCTGTTTCAAGGTTACAAAGGACTTTGGGATGAAATGGCAGAGATACAGAACTGGAACAACATCTGGATTTTTACTGCCTTCATATGCAGTTCTCATTTTACAGCTGACACTTTATATACCTTGTAGCATTTTATTACTTATCATATAACTGACTATTATATGCTTATTATATCATCTGCCACATATACTATTATAGTTAATTATTCTATTATTGATCTGCTCCGTTTCCAGAGGTGTGAGCATAAATAACATCCTAATCATGCTTTTCAGAATATAAGAGCGTTACTTATGAAACAACAGTTACGTGGGCTTAGATATATATGATCACACAGAGGGTACCACCCCTCTATTGAAACTGGAATTCAAACCTGTGGTGTACCTGATACAAATTTTGTTTTCATCAGGAAGGGTTTACTTGGTTTTGGCCTAATTTAGTGTAAAAATGGCTCCTTTGCCCTCAGTGGGAAAGTTCTCATTGACTTCTGCGGAGCCAGAGCTTGTAGCAAAAAAGAAAGCAAAGCGGGTAAAGTATGTCCTGAATATAAGAAAAAAAAAAAATTAAAAAAAATATATATAAAGGGGTAGAAGAAAGAAAAAGAAAGACTTTTTACAGCCAGTAGTTTTTCCTATGTGAAGCTTTACCTGCCCGAACATTCAGACTGAACAATCACAAAACGGAGTTAAGCATCAAACAATTTGCAGACAGAAAGCGTTGCAGGTTAGCTGATTCCTGGCTTTTGCAGAAAACAACCTGCCATACCAAATATTTGTAGCCTGTGATCTGTGTTAGTCACCTGTTCTGATCATCCAGAACAAAGTGAGCAAAGCAATCAGTTACAGAAAGAAGTGTGCAAACAATGGAATTCTTCGTTACTATTTAAAAAAATACAGATATATAGATACATATATTCTAGCATTTTTATTTTTTTACAGATATATATAAAAACACATATAGAACCTTGTTGTCACATTCAATTTGCAGTGCACTGGAGCTCTGTAATGGTGAATGGCAGTAAAAAGGAAAGGGGCAAGAAAGGTTGAAGAGATGTATATAATCATGCTGAAAAAGACTTTTTAAAGCCCTGAGGCTTCTGCGATGGGATCAACAAACGAAACATGCTTGTGTATGTAGAGAGGATGGAATGAGGAAGGAAGAGCATGATTAAAAGGGACAGATCTTTTGTTAGAGGTTACTGATCCACTGGAAAAGAAAGATTCATTGGAAAAAAAAAGTGCCTGTAAGGGTTGTGTATATGAACACTGCCCTCAACCCCACTCACATCCACTGTTCTTTTCAGTTATTTTTTTGAATTTGTTATTCAGGTGTTTCCAATTGACTCTCATGGATCTGAACCATGCATTTTTGAGTAAATAACCATGTACAGTCGTTCCTGGAAACTGCTGTGTGCTAATTCCCATGCTTGCTCTCTGTCTGAGATTGCGCATGTGCAATCAGCAAGCTGTGGATGCTAAGGGTATATATAGGTAATATTTCCTGCGCATATGCATGTTGTGTAAACATTTTTAGGTATACTAATATATACACAAAGCTAATTCTTTCTTCTTAATAGGTGAGACGAGATTGATTCAAGCCATAGTCTTCCGCTACTAAGAAAGATTGTGTCCATTCTGTACCTATATAGGCATATAGCTACTATATAAAATGGCTCTGCCCTTAATAATTCTGAAATCTGATAAACACTTCTCAGTGTGTCTTTCAGTACAGGGGAATCTGTGTACGTATATACGAATAATCAAAGTCTGCTTGAAGACATGTCAACTTTCCCAGTTTCTGTGGCCAAATAGTCTGTATTTGGCACTGACAGCAAAGGAAACATGTCTGATAATTGAGGATATTCAGAATCCCGAGCCAGGGGCTGTATACCAGCCTCAATAAGGAAAGCATGCAGTAATGATCTCAATTAAGCAGGGGAACCAGGTAGAACTGGCAAAACGAGATTGCAGGCAGAAAGTCAGAGTGATGAAGTCAAATGCTGACAAAATATGTACAAATTGCAAAACTAATAATGAAAATTCATGCTCAAGCTGTCAGGAGGACACCAGCCATCCTACATTACCCCAGGAGTGCAAAATGAGCTGCTAAGGAGGTCACGCTGCTCTGTAGCAGTTGTCTGTTATCGTGTGTCTCGGCTCAATTCTCCAGATGCAGAAATACTTCCCAAGTTCAAATGAGTTCTCAACTTTTGAATTTGCCCTTAGGCCTGTACTGAGTGAAAGCTGAAATTGTGGTGCTGGCGCGACAGGGCTGCATATGCCTTGGATTTGCAATCCTGACATACTCTTGTTCTATTAAGAAATATAGCCCTGAACAGATCAACGTCTCCGGATGCACTCGGGCTTTTCGCTGTGCAAACAGTTCAAACCCAATCTATTATCTGTAAGCTTCAGAGGCACTGTGTGCACGGGGAGACTGTAGGATGTAGGAGAGCAAAAACAAACAAAGAAAAGATATTTTAGGCATTCGAATCTGTTTCAACAGATGTAACTAATAAGTGTTTGAAAATTGTGTGGGGAATTGGAACGCTCCCCCGGCGTGGAAAGCCTCCCTCTCAAAGGGCAGTGGCGAAGCCAGGGTAACCCTAAATGATCCTATTCTTTCGTAGCTCTTCCTATAAAATAGCTTTCTCTTTTCCTTCCCTCCATCCCGCCAGACCCACCTTCATTAATCCAAGCTCAGCAGAGGCTGGTGGCATCTTCCTGCGGTTGTCAGGAGTGCAGCAGTGAGACGGTACTTGGTGCGCTAGCAATACTTAGCATCAGAAGGGAGAAACTCTGCTACCTGATCTATGCACAGTTGCCAGTGGCAAAACAGGCACACAACTTTCCCTGAGAAGCATAGCGGTAGACAAACAGTTAAAAATGGCTATTTTTGGCAATAGAACCAGGACCAATCATGCAGGTATTTTTTTTTTTTTT
>VZTL01068120.1:241-44801 GCA_013400535.1 Scopus umbretta | reverse complement strand
TTAGAAGAGAATTCTGGCAAGACATCAATTTGTTCAAATTTCTCTTTGGTCACTAGAAAGCCTTGAAAGAGTACTAATGTGATAATGGAGGAACCATTATCAGGTTCCTCTGATAATGGAGGAAAAAATATTGCCATTACATTCCTGCAAAATGTGTAAGTTAGGATGAAATTTCTGTTAAGAAAAGCATACTCTGAGTGTTGAATCAGAATTGATCTCTGTAGATCTGTAGGTAGAGACACGCAATGCCATCTGTTTTGAAAGGATTTTGAATATTTAATCTAGATAATACAAGGGCTAAATATCACTGTCTAATTTTTGGGCTCTGCTGCTTATTTAATCATTGTTTTTGATCTCATAGTGGTCCAAGGTGGTTCATGGCACCTGAGAATAAAAAGCTCAGAAATGCCTGTCGTTTCTGCCCACTGTTCCACAGTCACCATCTTTATTTTAAGTGAAAGATGTCCCTTGGATGTGGTTTTATCCTGCTTAAGATATTTTCTGGGCTTCCTGTGCCTCAGTTAAATTGGATCTGATTGCATTTTTAATTAAATGCTTTCTCAGTTGGAAAAATGTTGATTCACAGAAGCCAAAACATTTTGGGGAAATGTGCTGATCTGTAATTTATTTCATCAGGGTAACTGTCTGGTTTTCGAACAAGATTCTATTTTGGATCTTAGAAACCAGAAATAAGTTCAGGCAAACCACAAGTCTACTTCACATGCATCCTTAAGATCCTCTTTCCCAGAGATCACAGAAAGGATTAATTATTTAAGGTTAATTTTTGGTCTTTGAAAAGTCTCATTGCTGTATTTAGGTGACAGGATCTATTTTGCTATTGGGTCATCTGTTCTGTCTCAAGTCAACAAATAATCCAAACTGTGCTTTCCCAGCCCTCTCTCCTCCTCTTCCAGAGCAGAAGCTTGATCTCATTTTTCCTTTTAGAAATTGCATATAAAGAATGCTGGGAAAACTGAGTCAAGCATGCAGTAACACAAACTCTGCATCTGCATTTCAGTTCCTGCCTGTTAAGACACTTCTGGAAATGTTGGCTTCTCCTCTCTTACACTTTTTTTTTTTTTTTTTTTTAACAAGGCAGGGCCCTTTCCCACTTAACAGGTTTCCCATATAGAATCTCTCACTGATCTGATTCTGTTTAGTGCCCCCTTAACATTCACTCATCCTTTGAATTGTTCTCGCAAATAAGGTTGTTGCAGTTTCTTCATACCTGGATGGGTAAGAGCAGTTGCATCAACTTTTTATTCTTAACGCCACCTGCGGCTTACTCATCTCACACTTACAACAAATAAAATGGCACTGATAACAGGAAAAAAAGTCTGAATCCCATTCAGAGTTTATTGTTGGTTCTATGCTTGATGGAGCCAATATAAACATCTCCTTTTTTTCTTTCTTTTTCTTTCCCCCTCCACCCCTCCTCCTTCCATAGCCTATGCCTTAGTTGTTTGATAGGTTTTTGCTTTGAAATATTTCCAGAAAATAAGAGTAACTTGCCTTTAATATGTAAACTCAAGGCAGACAATGTTGTTCCCGTTTATTTCTCACGTTGACACTGAAACAATGCTAGACGCACCATTCGATATTATGTGTAATGCTGAGTATTTATGAAAAAATCACTTATTTTTCTTGTTCGTATGGCTTGGCAAAGAGCTAGTTGGTGTTTCGGGGCTGTCCTACAGACCTATGAATGTTTTACAGAAGGATGTAATTCTGTGGTTGGCCTTTAGTGGTGCCACACCCATTTTCCAGGAAATTAAGGACGTTCAGTTTTACAGGAGTTTTACATTGGAAGATGTGAACAGTAACTTCCTTCCAACTATAACACTGTTGCTTATTATTTTCTGGCTGGGATTAGTTTAGCAAATAGCTGATGCAGTTTAGATGATAAATGCTTTAATGTTGAAGATAAGCCATGGATAATGGAATTCTTAAATATAGATTAAGCAAATTTGGTATTACAAATGTACAAAAGGCCTGATATTACAAGTGGTTCTATCTGGTTTTGACTTCACAAACTGAAGTAACCTCATGAATTCAAGGAACTGTAAATTCAACCAGTCTCTAAAACTAAGGACATCTTTGCAGGGCTGCCAGAAAGCAGTATTTCTAGCACTTAGTATGTGGTGATATTGGTTTGTATGCCTATAGACCAAGTATGAAAAGCATAGTTTTTCCAACCAGTATTTTATCAGCTGTAATATATAAAATGTGAGTCATTTCCAGTTGGTCTAATTAGAGTTTGCAAACACTAATTCCAAACAAAAGCTGGTCACACTGTATTAAACACAACTCTGGTGAGCAGAGTGCAGTTTTTGTTTCTGAAGGGTAGTCTGTGTACAAGATGTATTTAATTAGTTTTCATCAGAGCTATGGATCCTCTATTTGAGGATTATAAACAAGCCAGGAAAACCTGGCATAGCTGAATTGCTGTGTGTAAGCTTAGTGCTCAAAACGGTGCCAAGGTGCATATAGATACCGAACAATACCATTGTAAATTTACTGAGAAATCTTGTGGTGAAAATAAGGGTTAAACTATAGCTTAGGGTTCTTGTTGCATACCTCTGCCTTTTCCATCTGGGTATCGGTTACAGAGTTCTTTTTCTCCCTAGTATGCCAGCACTTTAACTGAGGATGGTTGATGATGAGCATACTTATAAAATGCTTAAGTGTATTTTGAGAGTTGAAAGGACTAATAAATGCAATATATATGTATGTGATACATTTTCAATGAATTTGACACACACAAAAATACATTCCAGTAGTGTGGAGGATGTGGTTTGACCATAAGGATGCCAAGGGATCTTAAGCTATTAAGGCTGAAGCTTTGTCCTTAATTCACCCTGTCATTTGTAGGTCCTACAGTACATGGCACCAAACCCACTGTCTCACATCTAGTGTAAAAAAAAAAAGGACGATATAATGTGAAGTCTATTGGGCAAAAGGAATCTGCTGCAAACAGAGCTTCACTCTACAATTTTCACAGTGTATATTTAGGATGGGTCTGTGCAATTATATGGGGTTTTTTATACATGAAGTATTTGTAGCACTGAAAAAAAAAAAAATTGTCCTGCAAAATTATTCAGTGTAGTTGGAGTACAGAGAATTTAAAATGATATATTAGAAAACACATACTTAGGAGAATATAATGGCTCAAGATAACATAGAAATCTGTATTTGCCTCATTTGAGCTGTGTATATGTATTGTGTAAATCCATAGAGGTACATTCAAGGTGGTTAGCTAGGATTTAGTTCTGTGCAGGAGCAGGGGGAAAAGGTCTAATGGAAATGTTGACAGACCATTAACTAGAGTATCACTAATGGGTGCTATAATAGATAGAGATATTTTTAATTGTAAAGGGGTTAATTGGTATTCCTCATTTGCATTCCTTTCTTCCTGAGTGGTGGCAATTTAAGCTCATCCGTTGATAGGAATGGCTATTATACTGAGAGAATATAAAGGATCGCAATATTTTCTCCAAGAAAATAAGCAGGAGGGAAAACCAGAAATACATTAACTGACATATGATTAGCCAGCTATAGCTGTAGACAAAAACTGATTCTCCTAAGAGTTTATTTAGGGAGTGCCTGCAGGAAATTATTGTTTCCATAGTAATTAGAAGAATGTGATTTTTTTTTTTTTAATTGCTTTATATCTGAGCATGGGAAAAATAGCTCACATGGTCAATGTGTTTACCATGACTTACATGTTGTTTCAAACTTCAAGTCTTTTCTCTGTGGAGAGAAGGATTTTCTGAATGTAAGAGAGAAGCTACTGCTCTTTCCTTTTGCTCAGTTGGAGGTGAGGGAAGTGTTTACACAGCCTATATCTAGACACCTAAACAACTAAAAGGAGGCTTATCTCCCTAAACTGATGGCTACAAATTTGGCTTCTGCTCCCTGTTGCCCTCAAGGGAGCTTAGCTGGTCCATGACCAGAAGAACTGGTCAGCTGATGCCAACCGAGGCTACCACGTTACCTCTCGCCTTGTCACCAGCCTGTTCTGTCAATAAGGCCTTCCCCTCATGCTTTTTAACTTTGGATCACTGCACAGGGTTTAAGCCAGGAGCAGCTAATGAGGGCTGGGGAAGCCTGGCCACATGCTGCCAGGGCAAGCTGCCGGTAGTGACTTCTGACTGCACAACAGCCAGTCTCCACTGTCTGCCTGCAGCTCTCCATGCTTGGATTGGGCTCCAGGGCCTGATGATCTCCTAACACTGGCTGCCTACAGACCATAAGGAAGCTTAGAGCCTACCCAGTTGTGGTTTAACACGGCAGCACCACACAGCTGCTCGCTCACTCTCCCCCTCCCCAGTGGGATGGGGGAAAGAATTGGAAGAAAAAAAGTAAAATTTGTGGGTTAAGATAAAGACGGTTTAATAGGACAGCAGAGGAAGAGAAAATAATAGTAATGATAAAAGAATATACAAAACAAGTGATGCACAATGCAATTGCTCACCACGCGCTGACCGATGCCCAGCCCGTCCCTGAGCAGCGATCGCTGCCCCCCAGCCAACTCCCCCCAGTTTCTATACTGAGCGTGACGCCATATGGTATGGAATAGCCCTGTGGGCAGGTTGGGGCAGCTGTCCTGGCTGTGCCCCCTCCCAGCTCCTTGTGCCCCTGGCAGAGCAGGGGAAGCTGAAAAGTCCTTGAGTAGTGTCAGCACTGCTTAGCAACAACTAAAACATCGGTGTGTTATCAACATTATTCTCATACTAAATCCAAAACACAGCACTATGGCAGCTACTAGGAAGAAAATTAACTCTGTCCCAGCTGAAACCAGGACAGCAGTACCTTACATAGTTACTACCTTTCTGAGTGTGACTTGCTGATTTGGATGATGTGAACAGCACAAAGTAACTAGCCTCCATTGCCACTTAAAACCCTCATATGAAGCCTTCCTCTTCCACCAAAGGTCATTGTTTCTTCAACTCTAGAGTTAATGAGACACCTTTGTGTCATTTAGAAACGAAACAAAGAAACAAACAGACGTCCGTGGCCTCAGTTTCTTCTTTTCTGCTGTGGCCATCCCTTCTTTGGCTTGAGGTTGCCTTCCCCGCATTCTCGAATGTCTTTCCTTTTTTTGCCCATTGCTCCTCCATTTTTTTCCCTAGCCTTCACTGAGCTGTGCACGCTCTCTCTAGGGGTCTAACAGCTTTTTCATCCAAACTTCACTTGCACTCCTGTCCCATCCTGAAGCGTGTAGCAACAAATATTTCCTGCAGATTTTTATTAAGTTCTGAAAACAAACACATTTGAAATATACATTATATAGTTGCATTGTTTATAAAGCCAATGTACATTTTACTGAATAAATAGCATCTTTTAGTTTCTTTATAAACTTAATGCCTTAAAGAATTTAGCCAACAACAGATTACTCTTAAATACCATCTTAACGTACATAGCACCGCTACATTATTTAATAGAGGAATTTGCCATTTTGTCCATCCTGAAGTACAAACTGGAATTTCTTCTCTGAGTCTTTCCAGTCTTTCAGTATTTACCATGCTTTTGTTTAGTGCTCCAGATGCTTTTTGGTGAAAGTGAGCAACCCTAACTTGCCCCATCTTTGCCCATTTCCTAACAAATTGGGACTAACTTACCTGTAGTGCTGGAAAAAAAATGCAGATTATATTAATGAATGCAAACAGGAGACTTCGGATTTCAAGAAAGTTTCTCAACTCCCATTCCCAGACTTCTTGCTCTAGACTTCACTGTGGGTTGCTTTTACAGATTTTGTGCTCTGTGGGCTTCCAGGCACTTCCCCCCCCGAGTTCAGAAATGCCATGGGCCTCACTGGAGCTCCTTGTTCACAGCTGAGTCTCTGAGTAGCTCAGATGAAAGCAAGAAGTTGGCTGCCCCTGAATGAGACCCAAATGGCCTGCCTTCCATCTGCTGGGCCACACTGGCTCTCTGCTGCCCACTGATTACATAGGCAGGGTGGTCCTCTCAGAAGTAATAACATCCATGTGGTGCCAAAATCCCAGGCTAGTTCTCAGCTTGATCAGTTTCCCAATCTGCTTCACCACACAGCCAAACAGCATTTGTGCCAGCATAAGGCCAGAAGAATAGCTGGGGGTGGGAGCAGAGCTTGTGTTCTTGATTCTGTTTTTTTAGCTGCAGTGCTGGCTTACACAAATTTGAAATGCCTCGATATTGTCTGGTGAAGCTCTGGTAAAGCACTTTGCAACTTACCTTCATGGTCACATTTGTATAGTGTGTACATACCCTTCTCTGCTAGCCTTAAAGCAATCAAGTGGTTGCATGTGCTCCTCAGAGTTGTTGTTGTGGAGTTTCTAGGGCAGGGAGTCGGCTCCCTGATTGCCTGCAGGATTTTCTTTGCTCCTGTAGGCTTCAGCAGGCTAAGTCTCAGTGCAACAGCTTTGGCATGTGTGGTGCTTAGGCACTGGTGTCATTCAGATAGAAGCTTAAAGCACACCAGTGCATACGGACTTTTCACTTTAAAAGTCACCGACTGCTTTGGCAGGGGTACCATTCTCACGCTGTGAAGTGCCCTCTGCATTGTGTAGTGCAAGGAAGTGATTTGGTTGAAAAGAACACCCTCCTTTTTGGTTTGGGGTTTGTTTTTTTTTTTTGATTCTCCCTCATTCCCACCCAAAATTATTTCTGTTCTGGATCATTTCCATGACCCAGTTCCCTGCAAGGCCACACAAATGGGAATGAGCAATGTGTGTGTGTGTGTGTGTGACAAGCAAGCTTAAACTGTCTTGCTTTTATACTCCATAGGCTAAACAGTGCTTCTTTGGGGCTAGAAAATAGAGGCTACTATAGCAGAAATAGAGCATAGTGTGAGTGCAACCATACTGACACAGCTGGGTTTATCCTTGAATAATAAAACCATCTCCTACCCCCTGCATGAGCTATACAGTAAAAGCACAGTTTTGCTAGTACAACTGCATCTATGTTGGAGGAATTTGCCAGCTTCCACCATGCTATAAATACAGATGTCTGTATTTGGGATGTGACCACAGAAATGTATATTTACCAGCTTTAATTGATTTTAGCTAGGAGCTAACTGGCTCCAGAAGAACTACTTATAGCTTAACATTTCTGTTGCAAATGTACCATTTAGTAATTAATGGGTTTGGAAAGCAGCCAGAATCTTTCAATCTAATCCAGTTTAAGAAAAAAGAATCAATTGACTTTTTTTGAATGGTAAATATAATGAAATATTTTACAACAAATCATGGTTAAAAATAGCCCAGTTGTGCCAGCTGTCATGTAGGGTAAATCACTTGCACCAGGGCATGATCTTTGTGATTTGTGGTCTATGCAAATAAGTGCAGGGTTTTGCTCCACATTTTGTATTCAGGCAAAGTTCCCTGTGGACTTCAATGGGAATTTTGCCTAAGTAATAACAGCAAAATTGGTCCCATGTGAAAAAAATTGATCACTAGGGAAAATTAAGAGATTTTTCTTAAAGGCACAGATGGCAGTTAAGCATTTAACTTTAATTGGCTTTTTACATGAGTGGGGACCCCTCTACTGTTGTACCTTTAGAAGAATTCTCCTCAGTACTCTGAAAGGAGAAATGTGTGTGACGGTTGTGGATAGTCAGTTGCTGGGAGGGATAGAGCCAGGGAAGTGAAGGGATGCTACAGAGGGATGTGAAAGGAGCTGAAACAAGTGCCAACATGGAGTTGGAGCAATGAGAGCTTCTTTTACTCTTACTGTATGCGTAGTTTTACTTGTTGTGGAAGCACTGTGTGTGTTAGGAGGGAGAGAGGGGCAAAAGGAGGCAAACACGGCTGGGAGAAGGAGCAACTGCAGAACTTCCAGGGTTTTTAGAATGTTTGATAGGAAAAGACACAAATGTTAAAGCTTATCTGGGGCATGGAATGAAATAATTTGGGACAAGTGGCCTTGAAGGCTCAATTTACTATTTCATCATATCATGTTGAAAACTAATTGCAAATAGATCATTAGGTTTTCACTTTGCTCAGCATGATCATAGGTAGATACTAAGAGCATGAACAAACCAAATCTGAGAAAGTTGCTTAAGGTCAAGATTATGGTGAGCACTGACCTTGGTTTTGGATGTAGTTTGTTTTCTATGCATTTTCCTCAAATTAACCCAATGCCATTTAAAAATATTTATTAACTCAGGTTTAAATTAAAATAAAAATCTAAGCAGCTTTTGTCATACATGCACATTCAGTGCTAAAGGGACATGATGGTGTTTGCTAAACCGNGGGGAGAGAGAGAGAGAGAGACGATGCCACAAGCTAGACCGCCTCAGACCTCCTGCATCTAAGTGGCAATGAGAGAGCGAGCGCCTTTCCTGCTGCAAGAAGCCATTTGGATAGGATGTTTTCTGTTCCTTATATTCCTTTCTTTTTCTCTCCACAGAACATACTCAAATGAGGCACCTTAGAAATCTCTGTGTTAGTGCATATGACGGTGCTGTAATCTTCTGTGTTGTAAAGTGGGTAAAAATCATCCAGTTTCTTCTCTGCTGGACCTCAAAGCAGGGTGGTGTTTATACCCTCCCATTATCTGTACCCTCTCGTCTCTGAATGTGGATTTAAAGCAGCAAGCACCTGTCTTCTCTTGCCACTGCATTTTTTAAAAGCCAAACTTTCCATGCCATTTTAATCGTACGTTAAGAAGAACTGTAATGTAACACACTGACTTATAGTGATGTCGAATCCTACAATCTGGGCGATTTTGCCGACAAGATTTAATGCACTTTAACTGAAGAAAAAACTGAGCCTAACTGCAAATCTGTTTCTTATGGTGCTGAAATATCCCTTCCGACTGCACTGAGATAACCACAGGAAAGGGCTTTTACAGGCAAAAGTCACCTTTGATTATTGCACTTAGCAGTCCCTGTGGACTTAAATTTTGGTACGTACATATTTTAATACATTATATGAGCATGCTAATAAAATACGGTGTTAATTAGGATAAAAAATAATACTACAAAATGAAATAATGCGTAGTCAGAATGCATAATGATGAAGTTGCATGTATTTTTAGGAGGTATTAATAAGCTATTACTAAACTAAAAGCTGAAGTCGATTTGACTGGTTTTGTGTACTTCACATGTTGATTGTGCTTGTAATAGAGGCATTTTGCAGCTGGATTTTTTTGTTCGTAGAAAGCACTGTTAAATAATTAAAAATGTTCTTTGCTATTTTCTGATGAATTAATTGAAATAATTTCTAACATCTATGTTAGTTACTTATCAGACCTGCTGCACCATCAATATTTTACAGCATCTTAACGTGATGCTGGTAGTAGTGAAATCTCCATTTCATTTTNTTTTTGAACACCTCCAGGGATGCAACATAGTTAAGATTGTCATTGAAAATTTCACTTGCCTCACTAATACGAGAATGGTGATAGTCTTTGTGAGGAAACTATTGTTTTATCATGAAATTAAGACACTTAGCTTGATCCTAACAGTTGGGACTGATTAGAACCAGATACCAGCTGTAGGGGTCAAGAAAAGCCAAATGCAAGTGCTGGAAAGGTCAAGGATAATAGCAAGGCCTAGGTTAAGAGATGTGGCCACAGATCAGGCCAGGAATCCATACTGCAAGGGGCATGAAGTGGCTACAGCAATTGCAGACTGGCAGCAATAGAAACTAAGAATCAGGACTAAGCACACAGGAGATAGGAAAAAGTAACTGAAGCTAAGGAGGCAGGGTAAAGGAGAAAGAAGCAAACCAAGTTTAGCTTAGCTTAGCCAAAGGACATGTTAATCAGCCAAAGTCAGCATCTTGATGGCCTTGTGTTTGTAAGTGTGGGTGAACTGCCAACCCTTAGCTTCCCCTGTGATGAGTCTGGCTTTCTAAGCCTTTGGTCTGGGCAAAATCTGACTGATAGGAACTGTGTCTCATTTTGTTGCTGTATGGCCAGGTCTTGTTCAGTAGCCTCTCTCTTCCCATTCACTGGGATGTAGAGTTTGGGTACAGGGATGTAGGTTCATACCACACTCCCCTTGGTTAGGTGTCAGGAATTTCCAGGTTTAAGTCCTCCATTTCTGGTTTTAATTTCAGGTTTTTTTAGCTCTTACAGAGTGTCCATTCATAGAACTCTTCATCTATGTCTGGGAGGTCAGATATAAAAATCTGTCATGGGACTGCCTTCTCAGGAGGAGCTTCAGATGACCTGGGGGCTGGTGCATTCGAAGTGAAAAAAACCTGTCTTTTTTGACCCTCATAAATGTAAATAATTACATAAAGGTCCCTTTATCAAGTCAGGTGTTACCAGGTTCAGACCTGGAAACAATGGAGTTTCCCTTTCTTGGACAGCCTTCATCCTCTGTTCACCAGCCAGACTGAGTCAATGACACTGAACTCTAATCCATTTGTCCTCAAGCTTCCCTTACTTCAGGAACAGGCAGACAGTATTTCTCAGTCACTAAGTGGCCAGTTAGCATCTTAAATTGAATATTCTCTTCCTCTTGAAAGTCCTTTGTGTCTCTGCAGCCTGCAGTCTTCAGGCCTTGCAAATCCACTTGTCTCTGAGTCTGAAAGGGCTCGTCATCCCCTTGGCAAAGAAGCCTCCTGCAGAGGTCTGTCTTCTCCCTATTATATAGTCTGTGCTTCCAGCCTACTTACAGCATGGCCAGGCAGAGGCTGCGGTATCCCACAACTATTGTAAGACTGGGTAGTTGCCAGTGTGCATTTCCACAACAGATTGTTCCTCTTCTCTTTTCCCAGTGAGCAAATGCCAACCACAGGTCAAGTGACATCTCTCCCTGTCTTTACATATATTTGTATTATATATGTGTGTGTGTACAAGCACAAAAATAAACAAATAAAATGAGTTCATCTACGTGATATGTAATGAAGCCTTGCACAAGTTTTTAAGAAATTCATAGCGAGTGCAAATAATCTACATCTGCCAGAATTCTGTGTGGTTGTAACCTCCAGGATCTGGAGTAAAGGAGATGGGAGAGGGTATTGGCAGCTACTATGAGGAATGAATGGTTCTCCACTGCTAGCTGTCTGGAGACCAGAAAGCCAGGTGTAGTCCTCTGCAACATGAGAACGTAGGTAGTAATTTGTGGAGGTGCATATGTTTGTACTGATTAGGCCTCTTTGATAACTAAGGAGTGAAAGCCAGTCACAGCTTCATTAAGGTTGTCATTAAATATGTTTAAAGATGACCATAGCACTGTTCTGTACGAAACTTAGGGGAAAAAAACACAAAACAGGTAACCTGAGTTTTGGTCCAGCTCTTCTGCCATCCATGCAGAAAGTCCCATGATTGATTTGGTAGTTGCTTTTTCCTGGGTTGATGCTCTGGCTGTGGAGGCAGATGCGAGGCTTTCCTGTGCTTTAACCAAGAGTGGAAGTGCCAGCCTTGCAGAGGTCATGATATTCCCCCAGTGCCCATCCTGCAATACTAGTGGAAGGAAAAATGGACATTTCCTTCCACAGCTGATGGAGATATGGTCCCCAGGAGCCTCGGTGCAAGAATGATGAGATGTGGAAACTGCCAAAAGGTGCAATAACATATGTAGTCTGGAAGATGATTGTATCTCAGTTAGTTCAATTACTGGGATGAGCCTTGTGGTGAAGACATAGCCAAGTGTTTCATGCTTATGGATTAAAACTAGTAGTTCTTCAAACTGCATATGAAGTTGTAATGACTTTACAGTGACATCTTTGTTAAAATAACACAGAAAGTGATCTGACTGGGCAATTTCTCTGGTTTTGGTGCATGACATGGGGCAGAGATAAGGAAGGTCTCACATTCTGGAGGAGTATTGGAAAGAAGAGGCTATTATGTGACAGGAATCTCCAGTTGATGAAAATCAAAGAATTCCCCAATTCCTGCACAGCCACAGCTCTTCTTAAGGTAGCTTTCAAGGAAGGAAAAAATCAGAAGCAGAGCTGCGGGCTAGCCTCTGGGCTAGGAAAAGAACTCCCCTTCCAGGACTTCCTCCAGTTCTTCTACACTGTAGGTACTTCTTTTCCAGATCTTTTTCCCTGACAAAAAGGAAGACCCTCCATATCTTCAAACCCTGCTCTTCTGTCCTTGTAACCCTTCTTAAAGCATCCTTTTGAGATGGGCTTTTGGGGATGTTATGTGGAAGCTTCACTGCCCTGTTTCACAGGGTTGCAAGAGATGTGCTGGGATGTGCACTATGACAGTGAGCAGTGAGCGAGCTACTGGTGAATATGAGAGGGAGTTTTATGGGCAGGCTTTTTTCAGGCTATGGTTCCAAAGTTAGTATTGGCCACCGCTGCATGAAGGAGGTCACCATGTTTTGCAACGTGTCTAGGTGGCTATCTTGAGTGCTCTTGAATGTGAGGTAATACTGGTATTCCAGTAGGGGGGTAGTAAATCTACAGGAAGTTCTCCTGTGCTCTGTAGGCGAGATCTTATTTGTGTCCTAGCACGGCTTTTCACGTAAACAAATGACTTTGAAAGGACTTTATTCCACGACCGTAATTTCTGTTACTAGTTTTAGAAATAAATTCAACTGTCATTATAATATCAGAATCAAGATTTATGCAAGAGAAAATCTGCCTGTAACTTCAGAAAGGGGGAAGAACGAAATGGCGTTTAACACTGGGGTAGCGCCTTCCGTGCGCGTTCAGACAGCTCCCCTTTCGCTGGCTTTTGCGCAGGGAGTGAATGCTTTTGCTTTGTGTCCAGGCTGCAGGTTTGGGGGAGAGAAAGCAAAACCGCACGTACTCTGCAAGGAGGAGCTACAACACAGATAGATCCAGTCCAGCAAAAAGGACATGGTTTCTTCCAAGCCATTACCTTCACCAGTTCTGCAGGAGCACAAAACTGTGCAGTTTCACCCCGAACGCTTTTCAGACAGAGTGCTTCTTTCCAGGGCGTGCATCTCATCTGAATATAAGTAAAAGAGCATAAATGTCACGCTCGTTCGGTCCGAGCAGCGCAGTTTTGTTCTCGTGCAATGGGAGCAGGTGGTGGGAGGTTGTTTTGATGAGGTGAAGAAGCTCCTCCCCTCTTCCCCCAAGCAGCAGGCTAATCTGCGTCAGCAGTAATTGTGTGCCTTGCACTGCTTTTCAGTGAGGGTGAGTGCGAAAGATACATCGATATGAGGTATCAAATTGAGGCTTAGATGTTCCTTTTAAGTGGCTGCTCGTTTCCTTGAGCCATAACACGGGCTAAAGGTTAACTTACACACTCTCCGTGGAAGAACAATTTCTTTTTTGGGCAGGGAGGCGGGGGGGCAGGGCGTTGTTTCATGTGCTTTCCTACCTATAGACTAAATGGGATGCACAGTGCTGCTCACGCAGATTTTTTTTTCCCCCGGATTACTGGCTAATCAGCAGCCTCCAGTGCAGTGGCGATAAGAGAGAGACTGCTGCCTGGCTGGGAGGCTCTGCCGNGTGGTGTTTATACCCTCCCATTATCTGTACCCTCTCGTCTCTGAATGTGGATTTAAAGCAGCAAGCACCTGTCTTCTCTTGCCACTGCATTTTTTAAAAGCCAAACTTTCCATGCCATTTTAATCGTACGTTAAGAAGAACTGTAATGTAACACACTGACTTATAGTGATGTCGAATCCTACAATCTGGGCGATTTTGCCGACAAGATTTAATGCACTTTAACTGAAGAAAAAACTGAGCCTAACTGCAAATCTGTTTCTTATGGTGCTGAAATATCCCTTCCGACTGCACTGAGATAACCACAGGAAAGGGCTTTTACAGGCAAAAGTCACCTTTGATTATTGCACTTAGCAGTCCCTGTGGACTTAAATTTTGGTACGTACATATTTTAATACATTATATGAGCATGCTAATAAAATACGGTGTTAATTAGGATAAAAAATAATACTACAAAATGAAATAATGCGTAGTCAGAATGCATAATGATGAAGTTGCATGTATTTTTAGGAGGTATTAATAAGCTATTACTAAACTAAAAGCTGAAGTCGATTTGACTGGTTTTGTGTACTTCACATGTTGATTGTGCTTGTAATAGAGGCATTTTGCAGCTGGATTTTTTTGTTCGTAGAAAGCACTGTTAAATAATTAAAAATGTTCTTTGCTATTTTCTGATGAATTAATTGAAATAATTTCTAACATCTATGTTAGTTACTTATCAGACCTGCTGCACCATTAATATTTTACAGCATCTTAACGTGATGCTGGTAGTAGTGAAATCTCCATTTCATTTTCTTAAGGAGGAGGAAAAAAAAAAAATCCATCAGCAAGAACCTCATTCTTTCTTCTGAGTTCAAATGCACTCCTGTTCATATACAGAATGTGTCTGTATATGTCTGTGTTGTGTGGTTTTATTTCTTCTTGTTGTTCATAAGTCTTCCGCATAATATTGGGATGATAAAATGTCATAATAGCACTTAAGTGCTGGCCATTCTGAGTCTAGATTTGTAATTGTCCAACATCTGTGTGGTTAGGAGGAAGTGTTATTTTCCTTAGGGGATAAAAGTGATAAAAGTGTTGCTGTATTGCAAAGTAAACAACAGCTCTTTACATTCTGGAGTCATAGCAGAGTCCTTGTTAGCAAAGACCTTTTCCCTTTTCAAAAGCCACTAGCAAGGGAGCCAAAATTCAAGGCTCAGGGTGTTTTTTTCAGTTCTTAAAACTACAGGGAGTGTAACTTTCCCTTATGAAGGGTGGGATGTCTATGGACATGGACTATTTCTTTAAGCCCATGCAGTAGCATTCTCATTCTACTGGAGCCACTTTTAACCTCTTTTAAGTGAAGGGCTTAGCACTACTTAGCTTCAGTCATTTCACCCAGGTGCTAGAGCTCATACTGTGCAGTATAATGAGGGCGAGGTATATAATCTGTAACCCCAGTCAAAATACAAGGTATATTTTGCACTTCCAAATGAGTGTAGTGGTTCTTTTTCTTTAAATATCTGCATAAAAAGTTGTCAAATTACATATAGTAGGAAACTTGCAACCGATTTCAGAAGATCTTTCCTCTTTGACATTAGCATTTAGTGCATCACCGTGTGTGAACAGTAATGCCAGCTCATTGTTAAGAATGAGCAGGGAATGCAACTCTAAAAAGCATGTCTTAGCAATTTGTCTCATCACATTCAACTGTTTGGGTATTTCAAAGCTCACTTGGTATAAGGCACTGTTATAATAAGAGCCAGAGTTCCACAAAGTAGTTTTTAGTATATTTTTCCATCACTGAATTTTTCTTGGTTGCAGTGAAAGTATCCTTTATACACTCAATACCATTAGGTCCTTATTAGTGCTGCTGTGGTCAGCAGTTTTGTGAAAATTGGATGTGGCTGGTCTGTCTACTTTGATCTTACTGTCTTGCAAGCAACTAGAATGCAACAGCTCAGATTCGAGGGTTGAATGGCTGATTAGCATCCTTGATTTGTTCACAATCCTTCTGATATACTGAATTTAGTGGGGGGAATTAGGTAATATGAAAAGCAGATATGCTCTCAGAGAGTGTATTTGGAAGGGAGACAGGCAGGACTGGAGAGGTGTGTAGACCATTATAAATCAGGGGTTGGACTCAGGACTTTGGGTAACCCCACTCTTGTGTTTCCAGGCTTTGTTCTCCTATGTTAAAATTAAAAAAAAAAAAAAAAAATCCCTCTGGTTTTGAAGAAGGCAATCAGTGCCTTTGTCATTCCTTCAAAAAGCTCCTTCAGTTTAATGTCAGCATTGCCAATTTTCAATGCAGCACAGCTGCAGCTTATGGCTGTCAAGCATGCTGAAAAGCAACTGATATTTTGGGGATCCTCATGTGAATAAGAGGGAGAACTGCATGTCTGAATGTTAACGTGTAGCACTGCTTTGATACTGTGGTATAGGGTTGATTTCTCCTCATATTCTGAATTCAACATTTTTGCACACTGATCATATGAAAAGGAGGTGGGTTTTGGTTTGACCAAGAAGGCTGTATGTTTGGCCTCTGAGCGAATAGTTAAATTAGAAGTAAGGTATGCAACAGTCTTGTGAAGCACAATGCATTATTCTCCCATAGAAATTATGTCTGAATCAATACAAAGATCTTGAATTTGGTTATGTAAATATTTCTAGGCAAACGAGTAAGGGGACTGCTTGCCCTTACCAGTAAACCAAATGCACTGGCTGGGAAGTAAAAAAAAAAAAAAAATTCTTGCTTGCTTTACTCCTCCCATGCTGACAGCTGATTGCATGGGCCATGACAGTGTGAGCTGCTCTGTGCTCCTTTGCCAATGTCCCTCTGATTTGGGGATACCTGGAGGGGCAGGTGCCAGTGAGCATGATCGTGTTTTGTTCTGCGCCCCTCCCCCCCACCCCCACCCCGTGAGGTTTCACGTAGCGTTAATTTGACCTTTAAGGGGCAAAGTGAACTTGTTGGAGAACTCCTTCTTTGTGTCCTTGCACTGAGGTGAATTTCCAAAAATGTTCGTGTTCAGTGAACCCTTGCAACGAAGTTCCTCCAATCAATTTCTGTTGACTTCTCAGTATGTTGGCTTCAAGATCTGATAGCCAGGGCTCTTCCTCCTCCCTGCTGTCTCCTTCTGTTCCTTCAAAATGAGGAGGGGAAGAGAAAGGAGTGTCAAAAGAATTTCCCAAACAGAGCAACTCCCGGTTACAATTTTCCGGGGCTGCTTCATTTCGGAAAACAAAATGCACTGAAAACAATTTGATTGCAAATACACAGGTGACTCTGTATGGTCCTTGTTAACATCTAACAAAATACTCGCCCACAGTGTGCATGTTAGGGGTACCAAAATGGTGGTGCCTCACCTACAGCTTACGTTACTTGTTTAACAACTTGCATTTGCATATTTTTAATAAAATATATATTTACTCAAACAGAATACTTGCTTGTATTTGTATCTGCCCTGGCAGATGGTTAGGAATTGCTCACTGCCTGAGTTTACCAGTCAGCAGAACCTTTGACCAAAAGTTGATCAGTGCTGTCCACACATTTTCCAAGGAGGGTGACAAGCAAGCAATGCCTGTCACGTGATGGGCCACACGTATTGGTTGCAGCCTATTGCAGTTATAAAGCTCATTTATTAAGGCAACATAGTACCTCTGAAGTGGCATTCATACCTGTAAATAAAATTGGTCCTAGTGTGCTCTACAAGGAATACTAATACTGTAAAAATGTTTACAGTAACTAGTTAAGATTTTTGCCCCAGCTGTTTGCATTTTTAATTCCTTGTTTAAGCGTAGCATACACAACTGTCCAGTATTAGTAAATGCAATGAGGCTGTAAAATACCACGCATGTCAGAGATACATGGGTTTTGATCCAGAAAATGCTTGCAACTTGTATAGATGCTTTTCAGAGTTAGCACCATAAAAGCTGATTCAAGGTTTTGAAACACCTGGGAGTCCCCCAAACCCCTCCAGGAGTACGGCAAACTGAATTTGGTGTCACAAGCGTGAAAGCATCAACAGTCACAGGAGAAGTTCAGTAGCTACAGCTGCTCAGTACTGTTGGAGGATTGTACCCCTGTTAGGACAAAGAACGTATCTTGATCTGTTTATTAAATATTGTGTAAATTTGTTGTCATTCTGCATGTGTTTAGTAATAGAAAACGTCAGTGATAAACCAGTATATGAAATATCTGGTCAGTGCATGCAGCAGAATAAAGGCTTTTTTATTTCAGCCTTGTTGCAATTGGAATGACTTTATCCTCTTGTATGAAAAATAAATACCACAATAAAAGGAGTTTCAGCATATTGTTAAGTGTCAGCTCATTTTTGACCTCCAAAAAGAAAGGGAAACAATGGGAGAAAAATGCAGTATTGCTGTCATAAAAAAAGAGTGTGAAGCAGATCAGGTTCTATATGTCTGAGGGAAAAATGGTTCAGAACTGCATTTATTGAAAGCCTGCTGAAGTTTCTTTTAAGTATAAAATTGCATATTTCAGGAGTAAAATCTGGTCACTGGAGAAATCAATGGCAAAACTGCCATTAGGATCTCTAGGGTGGGGTTCCTCTGTTGTACAGGTTTATCTGAATTTAATTTTCAACATATGCAGAAACTAGGCTCAACTACAAGTCCAAAATGGAAAATATAGTGCAATAGCTATCTACTGGGGAAATGGCCCAGACTTTAGCCATCAAAAAGCAGAGAAGTTCAGAGACAGTGGAGTTAGAGCTGCCTATGCTGTTAGCATTGTTTTTAATCAGGTAGGTTTAATGCTGTAGACAGAGACTCCCAGGAAGGCACTATGGTATCTGGACTTACTTTTCTTAATCAGAAAGGTTAGGAACTGATCTCAAATGATGTCTGCTGGAGCATCATTAACATTGATAGAGTCTGTTTAGCTCGTTGTCAGCTTCCCAGTTTACTGCTTTGCAGATTCTGTGTCACTTATGGTGAATATATAGAAAGGCTCAATGTGTATTCCAACCCAGTGGAGTTCTAGCCACTTCTAATGTGAAACCTGTGTGAAATTGCATGCATGCACGTTGGGCTGCACTAAGACCTCCTTCACTTATTTTATCCTGCAGGGATTAGGAGGAGATACCTATACTCATGCCTGAAAATACTTTAAGATCAGTTCAGTGACCCTGAACATCAGCCTTATGCTCATGTTCAGGCTTAGCTGATAGAAAAGGTTGTCTTGGGAGGTGGAAGAGGCGATAGGAGCAGACCCTTTGCATCCTCTGGATCTTCATGGTTTTAACAGTCAGATTACCATTGTGCAGAAATAATTTTTGTTGTAGAGACATGGAGAACAAGGGAAAAAAATTATTGGTGTGCTTTTTAAGTATTAACTGCATGAAACCAGCTGCTTGTTGCCACTGCCACTTCAAGTGATCAAAAATGGGGAAAAAAATTAAAGGGTGGAAAAATATTTCTCTCTTTTCTTTTCACCCCTTGCAGATTGCTTACTCCATGGTTGTAAAAGCATTTTGTTCTCATGTTCAGGGCTGTGCCTGAAGGCCCAGAGCGAATTGATAGAATCTATAAGAGCTTTTAATGTTTTGGTTTTGGTTTTGTTTTTTTTCTAGAATCAGTGCATACTCTTGATCAGAATTTTCCTTGTCCAGCAGTGTAATAAAGATTAGAAATATGGCAGTATAGGCAATGAAGGAAAGATTTTTGTTTCTGGTTACACAGGGATTCTGCCCCTAAAATCTGTGTGCAGACAGGATAGTCATTGCCTATTCAATAAGATCACTTCTAGTTGCAGCGCTGGCATGGTTCTCAGGCTGATTCCGAGAAGTCACACTGTCCTCCTTCGGGAAGGGAGGGATGCTCTAGTAGCAAAGAAGCAAACATGCCTTAGAGAGCTGAGTTCAGCTGCCAGGTCTGCCAGTGTGTCACTCAGTCACTCTCTGCATTGACGACTCATTTGTAAGATGAGGACCCCCCTCACAGGGCTCTGTGAGGATAATGCTACTCAAGATCGTAATGTCTCAGGATCTTACAGTAATCGGTATTTAAAAAAAGAAGGTGTCACAGTTCTGTTTTATTACAGTTCTATTTTACTTGTTTAATAAGTAATTAATCCAGTCATATAGAATTTAGATAGCCAGTATGTTTCTTGAAATTATACCTTGACTTTAGTCACCTGTAGTGTTTACTGATGTGTCTATACACCAGAGTTCTCATAACTCCCAGGGTGTCTGCTGATGAGCAGAAAATCTTTGGGGCCTTTCTGAGAGCTTTTAGGCTGCCTGCCATGGAGCCAAGAGTGACCTAGGAATCTTAGCATGTCTGTGCTCCATGCTGCTTAGCTGAAGGCGCTGTAAACCCAAGTGTCTGTGGAAGGAATACAGAAGCTTGGAGAATTCAAGGGCTTTAGAGTTCTGAAGGTCCCAGTTCAGCTGGGATATCTGTCTGTCCTTGGAGCTGCAAGCTAACAAGCTGTTGTACAAGAGATGACCGGGGCTTATGGGCTCATATCTACGTTACTAAGAAATATAGGGAACTATTTCACAGTATTTCTTCCCAGATTTTGAACTGGAAGACAATTTTGAACTTTTTTGGTTCCAAAAAACAGAACAGTATTTTCCACCTGAACTCTGGAATACCCTGTAGAATAGGATTTTTTTCTGGTGATCTGCTCCAGAGCAGCTTTATCTAAACTGAAAAAAGGACCTGTTGTTCTGGGATGGAAGCCTTTTCAGTCCAACTCAAACTGAGATGCAGGGAAGTCAGTGTTGTTGCAACTGAAGGGTATTAGGAAAAGGAAAGAGGTGGGAGAAAACCTTTTTGGGATTTGAACACCATATAACTGGATGGATCTGCATCGCTTGAAAGAGCCTCTTGGTTTTTATCTTCTCTTGTCTCGAGTAATGTTGTTCCGTGTTCTGAATTGCTTTGTTTATTATCCTTTAGACAGGAGAAAGTTGAAAAAATTGTCTCTTACAGAGATGTTAATTACAATTGCCACAATCTCACTGTCATAAACCATAAGCTATTTTCCCACTGATTAAGGTATTATGTGTTTTTCAACCTGCAGGAAAAGTTGCTTTCCTTTGTTCATTATCTCCTGCAAGATGATGAGTTCTAATCAGGAGGAGGTCACTTTGGGCGCTTTTCTCCAGTATATTGAAGATATGGGGATGAAGGCCTATGATGGCTTGGTTATACAGAATGCATCAGACATTGCTCGAGAGAATGATCGCATGAGGAATGAAACAAACCTGGCTTACTTGAAAGAAAAGAGTGAAAAACGCCGAAAACAAGAAGAAGCAATAAAACGGTAAATATTTTGATAAAAAGATGAGTGGTCTGGCAGAGTGAATGAACAGTGAGGGGCTCAGTCTCAGATGAGGTAAATATGTGTAGACCAGTTGATTTCCAAGCAGCTTGCTGCTAAAAACAGTACAGACCATTGGCCCATGTCAGGCTGCTAATTGCATGGTTTTTATATTGTGTAGACATGATGCTGAATGATTCTGCCTCCCTCAGTGGAAGAGAGTATTCCCATCCAAATGTATTTAGTTTGAGCATGTGTGGCATCTTTGGCAGGCATGGTATGTAACAAAACGTTTAGGTGTTTGGAATTGGAGATGTAGATCTAACGGAAAATGGGTCCTCATCCACTGAGTGCTTTTAGATGGACACTATATACTTCGTGCAAAGATATATTGACATGTGAGCTCTTGCAAGCAGGGACAACCTCACAGATCAGAATAGACTCTTCTTGAGTTGAGGTTTTAAGTCTGGTAAATTTTCAAAGCTCTCTAATTGCTGTCTGAGGTTTTGTTTTTTTTTTTTTTTAAAAGTCTGTTATTCATGATTTCCTCACCGTTCTGCATGCTCTGAAGTCAGTAAAAATATTGCAATTGTTTAAAGGAAAATAGATCAAGCCCCTGTTGGGCAGAGCCCTGTAATGGCTCTTCTTGAATAATTCCATCTATTTTAATTGACAGTTAATGAGAGGAACACTCACATGACCTGGCCTCTTGTGCCAATGGATAGCAATGAAATCTCTGCAGCCTCTTGGAGAGGAAAAGAATGTTGAATGGGATACATATAAGTATTTATTACATACACATTTGCATGTTAAAAACTGCATTTTCTTGAGGAGAGGGACAAATTGTGTAATCCAGGTAAATCATCCACCCAAATACTAAACTTTTGTATGCAAATGGATGGCTTGAGCACAAACTGATAGGTCCTGTGAATTTTTTCCCCCAGCGTGAATCTTCTGTATTTCAGTTTAAGTGATTAAATTTTATGCCTTGTCTTGGGTACTGTACATGCAGGTATAACAGACATGCTGTGCCATGAACATTCCAGCAATGCCCCGGTAGTCTGGTAATTTTGACAGAATGTTTAAAGCAAAAGAGCAGCATATACAGTTTGACAAAGGAGGGAGAAGAAGCATTGTAAAGCAAAATTATGGCTGCTTTACGTTCCAGGAAGTAGAATTTTTGTGGATTGTCACTAACTTGGTTGGTTAATGTGAAATTAAAGTGAATAATGAGAACCCACGCCATGTATATTTTGGTACCTTCTGGACTATTAGCTTGTCAGCTCAACTTTGGGTGATGTTTAGAGGGATTCAAACTGTTGGGGAGTCAAAGGCATAGGCTGTTTGTAGCAGGAGCTATACTATGCACAACATAATGAGAGAAAATGTTTTTCCTTGCAGCAGATTAATGTAGGAGCGGGTTTTCACTTGTGTTGATTTGTGCTGGATATGCATTTTGTTTCATTCTTGCCATCTTTGTTTAGCGTTCATCTCTCTCTTTTGATTACTGAATAGCTACATAAACTGCAACATTTCCAAGAGGAAAGGGTAGGGACACCCACCTCAAAATATTTCTTAGTATGACAGAGAGGGAAGCTAAGTTCGAATTACATGAAGCACAGGAAGAATTTGAACCTGTCTCACCTGCTAAGTGAGCATATACAAAACTGCTAGTCAATAAATGGCTGGTTTTAAAGTAGTGAGATGAAGAGTACTTTCTCATATTACGTTGCTGGCTCTTCCCCACTGACAAAAATAATAACCCACATGCCCCCTCCAAATTCATAAATATTTTTAATGTATTGAAACTTCATTATTTGATTAATTTAGCATTGGCTGGAAGAATAAATTCCCCAGTCCTTGTGGCAACTTCTTAATTTGGTGGTAAGCTATGTTAAACTGTCAATGTATACAGGTATACTTAGAATATAGTCTTCAGAGCTGACAGCTAATTAGGCTGTGCTCTGGCTAACCTGTTTACATGTACTTTAGTATGTGTGACCATAAAGGTCACTAAGTGCCAGAACAGGTTTTGTTATGAATAAGTTTCTTGGGGCACAAAAGAGTAAGCTGTGGACCTAGCTGGTTTTTTACAGTCCCCTAGCCAAGCTTCTCTACCTAATTTGAATGGTGGCAACAGTATTTCCTACCTTGTGGTTGGTTTGTGTGGTTTTATTTATTGATCTTAGCAAAGTGATTTGATGAAGAGCTCTGGATAAGTGCAGATGATATTGGGCTGAGCTGAATCATTAAATTCTTGCTTCTGCTAAACTGAGATCACCGAGAACAGTGCTGTGCTCTCCAGCTACAGAGTCAGAAGACAGAAGGAAGATTACCAGCAATATAGTGCATTTATCAGAAGAACAGCATGTCTACGTACGTGGATTGCAGGCATCAAAGTTCCTTCGATATAGTGCTCTTCTGTGGGAAACCATGTTTGTGGTTGTCCCCTCTACTCCCTTTTCATTTGGCTCAGTAACATTACAGGACTAAATGATATCTGTCTGAGGAAACAAAGTAGGAAAAACATCTTAGGAAACCTTGGAAAATGCTATCTTCAAGTCTTTTTCTCTGTATTTTTCCTGTGTAAACTTGGAGAGGGAGAAAAGATATTTGTGATCCAGCCTTGATTGGGAAAACTAAAAGTAATGGCAGACCAAGGGTGAACATCTGATTTGAGTAAAGGAACCATGATATCTGAAGTCACTTAGGCTGATTGCAGTTGAGTCTGCTCCCTGTAGCAGCCTCCAGAGATTCATCCAAGACCATTTTGTCTATTGAAGCACAGCAGTCAGGAAAGTTAAAGTAAGATTGTTGATTTCTTCTTTGTTCTGTACTATTTTTCTTATGTCTTTACCTTATCTTGGTGGGTATTTATATTATCCCTCATTCCTGATAGTGTGGCCTAGATAGCAAGTGGTGCACATGTGCAGTGATAACAATGCTACAGGTCTGTAGACTACCAACAGCTGAAAACAATCTCCTTAGCAACAAGGGAGTCATCCCCTGTGATTAATCGCAGGTAGATTTTGAGCAGGAGAGGGGGTTGCAGCAAACACTCTCTTTTTGCTTGTAGGAATCAAAATAAAACAGCTCTAAGTGTTTGGCACCTACTGAAAATTACCTAATAGTCTGATTATTGAATTTTTGAGAAGCTATTCAATTTAATGTTCAGATGGTCTCTTTTAGAAGAAGGCTGATCATGTATATTAACAAGATAGTAATGAGTAATTTATTATCTAATAAAGTGGTGGTATTCACACACAACACTATTTGGAAGCAGCTGTTATTTACCTAAATCATCTCATAACCATGCTGAATGACTTAAAAGTGCATTGAAATGCATTGGTCTGAGCAGTTTGGAAACAAGATTTGAAAAATACACCCCCCAAAAAAAAAACAAAAAGCCACCATTTGATTGTACATTTTGCCTTCCTAAGGATACATTGTGTTGTGTTTCTTCAGTAGCACTGATGTACCTTCAGTGTGATTGATATCTCATTGTGTGTGGTTCTGATAGGTTAATTGTGGGGAAAAATGTTTAGATCTACAGTATATTGCAGGGCATAAAACACATTATATTGGATTGGAAAAAAAGCATCTAGTCTTTGTCTGATCTTGCTGGGCTGAGTCAGCTGATCTGATCTGAATTTCTGACCTAATTTTAGTACGGTACTTAGCGATCATGCAGAGAAAATAAGGTTAATGTGCTGATCAGTAGCTGATAGTAAGCCACAATAAATATGTTAATATATATGTTAATATATTGGGCCTAATTTTTAGACCTTTTTTCTTCCATCTTTTATTCGTTTGGTCTCACTACTTGATCATTCCCTACTTGTCTGTTCAGGCGGCTGTGTCCAGACCAAGAGAACATACTGGCATATTGCCCACAGAGCTTATAAATTGCAAATAAAGTTATGAAGCAGTATCATTTTCAGTGGCAATAAAGTTGCAGTACTCCGAGATGTACATTTGCCATGATACAATACCTGCCGTAGGCAGTGTTTCTGGGAGCAGAAGGTAGATTTGCCTCAGCTGTTATGGGTGCCAGGGAAAAGGTGAGTATTTTGAGTTTACGCAGGGCATCTGCTAAAATGAGCAGTTGCTTTCTGACTCATCCATAATTGAAATACATATATTTAGATGCTTTATCTCTATTACACATAGTCTCGTGTGGATAATTCACCAGTGCTTTTTTTTGATGGTATAAATACAAAATCTTGGTAATGAACAAATAATGAACCTTCTTCCTCCTCTGAAGGCTGAGGCATGTTCATTAATCATAGGGAGTGGCTGGGGTTGTACACTTTTGTAGGAGATGTATGCTTTCCAAGTTTTGGCTTCTAGTTTTTAGCTGTCATTTAAGCTACTCTTTCTGTCGGGGATGTCGTCATTTTGATTTGTAACACTATGAGGATGTGACTGCTCTGGTGTAAAGCTGATGGTGTTAGTGGGCATGAATTTCTACCTGCCAAACCCTGGACTTAGCCATCAGAATGTTTGTTTCTACTTCTACTCGTTTCCCTTATTTGTAGCTCATTCCCAGCATCTAAATGGCTCTGTGGAAAGCCTTGTTTCTGCTTGTTGAGGGAAGTATCCAGACAGATGCTGTCAAGAGGAGGAGCTTTTAGCAGCACTGTTCTGTGCTAAAGCTAGCAGAAATGGGCCAGCCAGCCAGTGGCAGAGTTAAGCTCTTGTAATAAAGAAGGAATTGTAATGAACAGCTGTCATCCTAACCTCTCCTTCCTTTGGCAAATCAAATACTGAAGACTAACCCATCAGCAAAAGTAAGTTCATGTTTTTCTATTGCTCTGTTTTTGTTTTTTTTTAAGGTTGTGGAAATGAATTCAGGTATTATCTGTCTGGAGTTTTCTGTAGTTTCTGTCCTTAGCTTCCTTCATAAACAAGACATAAGTTATGTGTCCTTCAGCTAAAAGTTAAGTGTTATCGAGTGTGGGTGACAGCAAGCAAATATAAAAATATTTCTATGCATGGGATTATTCACTGCCAAAAGCTCTGTTCAGCTGAGAAAATGTGTGTAATCTTAGAGTATATAGACATGCTGAGGTGTTTCTACCAAAAGATTTCTACCAGAATCAAAAATAACCTAAGTAAAATAATTTCATTATGAACTTACTGTTTATAACAATGTCTTGAAATCAGAAAAATACTTTAGGTAAAAGAATGCTTAAAGTATTGTTTCTTCTTTTTCTGAACATTTTTCTGTAGTTGAAATTTAGTGAACTACACAGTTCTAAATTTGCAGGAATACTTATGCTTACTAGATTACAATATGGTTACAGCCAGACCTCAAACAAATGTGAAGGAAGTACAATAAATATTTTGGATCATGGTGAGGGGCTTGTCTGAAATACATACAAGCACGTTACTGAGATGTTATAAATTACAAGCTTGTGAACTTCTTGTTATTGGGTAGGTGTGTTGGTGTGGTTTTTCTGTAGATTTTTTGGTGGTGTTTTGTTTGTTTGTTTCTTAATTCAAATCTAAGTTCACTTGGTGAATGTAATTTTTGGATATGAGGTCAGTGGTGTGTGCTCCTTTAATTAAAAGGTATGCGTTATGAGGAAGCTTAACTGTGGCACTGGTTGTTTTCCTTATCTTCCTCCTGGACATGTTGAATACTCATTTATTTCATCATAGATTGAATTATTGCTCTGATACCACCTTCATGGTGGAAGTGCCTGATGAGGTGTGATAGAGACTAATTTTAGTATGATTTCAAAATATTTTTCTCATGAAAATATAATAGGGTCTCTTTTGAACTTGGATTGACATAGAAAGAGTAGTGTTGTTACTGGTTTTTCATAAAGAGTATGTAAAATGGTTGTGCAGTCAGTGACCTCCAAATGTATTTTTGTTGCATTTATAAGTAAACAGCTGTGCTGATCTAGCCAACAAATCCTCCCTTCCAAATGCTCATATCCATATGGTCGCCTGTATTATTGCCACACAAAATAAATAACAGACACAATGCAAACTATATTATATTGCTGTTGCTGTTATTCTGAGAAGTTTTATTTTAGGACAGTCACGCAACAAATGTAATTTAAAATTTACCATAGAGACTGATAGCCTGATGGTAATCCTAAGTACCAAGGAAATAAAGCAGAAATTATCAGTTTGGTATCTAAATCTTGATGTTATTTTCAATGAATCTTCCATGATTTTGGGGCTCCTGCCTACAACTTTTACTCTTTTTCAGGGAAGTTATATGATCTCTTCCCCTTCATCATTCCACAAATTGCTCAGACATATACTGGCCCAGCATGTAAGTGGATGCATTTTTGTTTGGGATTCATTTGCTATATTTAAAAGCATAATTGGAAGTGTGGGGGTCATAGAGAGCCCAGAGGACTTCTAAATGGGTTACAGAACCCTTTTCTTCTTTTTGTAAAAATCCAGTCTAAGTGGCTCCATGCTATTTGCAGGCTGTCTGACCACCTGTGTAAATGAGTGAACTGGCCTTGCTCCAATTCCATTTGGGCGTGTGTTCCCATACAACCTACAGGCTGGTGCCTCCTCGGCAGACTGATTCATTCTGGAGGAGGTCTGTTGTACCACTGGCAGACAGTCCTTGACATACCATTGCTCAAAGATGCTGGGAGGTGTATGGATCTTAATGTCCAGTTTTTAGTCATTTGTTCCTGTTTCACTTTTATTTCTAGGTTTGTTTGTTTTTTGTTTTTTTTTTTTTTTCTCGCTATCTCTTTATTACTTTTTAACTATAGGATGTGGGATTGTAATTTTAACCTGGTAGTTAAAATTTATCCAGCACCTCCTCTAACCAGAAAGCCCTGCTTAGCAAGACAGAGATGCGTGTAGAGCTGTGGGGAGGTAGTTATTTTGTACAACTGCCTAGGATTCTGGTGGTGCTGCTATTTCTAGTGAAAAGTTTGCATTTCCTTGGAAAATGTCTTCAAGTATATTATGAAATTGCATAGAGTAGAGCAGAAATAGATAAAAACTGTTATTGTGAAGACTGGATTAAAAAAAAAGGAAGACTGTTTTGAAGCATGCCCAAATAGAGCCTTCATAACTAATCTAGGTTGGACTTCATTAATGAAGAAATACATTCAGTAAAACAGCACAATTAATATGCCATGTAACATAAGTAAAGTCTAGCCTGGACTGCTGGCAAAATTGAAGCATTGATCTGTTCTGGTTCAAGGCTTCCAGTAACCAAAAAGTACTCCATGCTGAAGTTCACTGACACCTGAAAAATCTTGTAATTGCCTGTGACCTGAATTAAGAACTCATGTTACAACCTGAAGTACAGATACTTGTACAGAAGACATGCAAAAGATAGTCTCATGACCCATAAATAGCAAAATCGTAGCTAGCCACACTCTTACACGTGCACACGTGCAGGTTCAGCCACATGCACCTTGGAAAGTCTGCCAAAACTGTGTGTAATAAACACTGGGAACACGCAGCACTGGTCTCAGGACCCAGCAGAACTGAAGATCTGTGCTAGTATTAGAACACCACAAGTGAATCTTTCTGTGTCCTCAAGAAAATCCATTGTTTAACAATACCCGTTCACAAAGTTGAAGAAAATCAAACATGTTCTTTGAGCGAAATAGCTCAGTGTATTGCTCTTTCCAGGGCCATAAAGCACAGATGTATTTTGCTGTCATTAATAATAATAAAGATTACTTCATGCCCCACCCAGCTAGCAGGCGTTTGCTCCCTTCGCATGTTCTCCTGCTCAGCACCCTTCTGACAGGCTATGCATGCTTTTATTTATTTATTTATTTTCCTCCACAGGAAAGCACAAACGTAGTATCATGCTTGATAATTTAATTGGGATGTTTATTTTCTTAGCTTAAAGAAGAGAGTCTTCTCTTGGGTGTACCCGTGAAAGCAGAGAATGTCAGTACAGACCACCTCTGCAACAGAAGCATCTGGTGATGGGCATCTTGTTGCTGTGTTATGTTAGATCAGTGGCTGAAATTTGTATGAAAACAGGCATGTGGATATGCACTGATTAGATTTTTATGCGACTGGATTAAAATGGGAGGAAAGAGAGATTAGAGAAGAAATGGATTGCAGAGACATTTCTAGCTGTGGGTTTTATAGTTAATTTGAGACTCCTTTTATTTTTCCTTCTGGCTTTCCACTGTAATTTGACTTGTAATTCTAAGTGAAGTCAGTTTAAAAATGTTAAAAAAACCCCAAAACCAAACCCAACCAACCAAAAAAAACCCCCAAAGCCCATCGTGTGGAGTATGTCCTCAGCACAGGGCCTTTATCAACGATACAGAGCCAGCAGCGGTCTCCTGTGCTGAGAGGCCACGGCAGAGCTGGCGTGGGGCAGGCACCGCTCAGCCCTGGGGAGAGCCCCGCTCAGCTGGGGGCTGGCAGTGCCGGCGCGTTGCTGGGGGCGAAAGCTGCAGCTCCCGGTGTGAGCTGCCGGGAGCCTGCGAACGAGCAAAGTGAGCTGGTTTGGTCCCACAGAAGGCAGTCATAAATGGAATTGGTTTTTATTTTATTTTTGATTGCACAGTACCCAAGGACCCCAAATGGAAATTAGATTCCTCTGAAACACTAACCCAGTGCATGTTCGCAGCACGAAGACAGCGCACGGCATGAGCTGAAATTGTACCCAACAGGTGACTAAAGGGACAGCTGAAGAATTAGGGGACTGCTCATTTCCTTCCCTATATTAGTATAGCAAAGAAAAAAAAATGAAGTGTATCCCCAGTGGTTGTGATGAATTACAACCAGCAGTACTCTCTGAAAGCTAGAGAGAAACAAATGCTTCCAATAGACTCTGGCAGATGCTTCTGGAACGTGTCAAGATTGAGAGGGCCACAGCCAGCTAAAACCCATAGAAATATTGCTGCCAACAAGCGTGTCACTTGACAAAATTGTAACATTTTAACAGATCAAAAATAAGAGTAACTGTAGGGTTTACCATAAATTAATAAGATTTACCTGAGTTTAATCCATTTCTCCTTTTGGTGGATTATATAGGGCGTATCTCGCCAGTAGATCCCCTGCTAGCTGCGGGCACTTTAGTTATTAAGTTGAGATCACATGTTAGGAGCCATTAAGTGAATTGCTTTGTACAGCCTTTCCCTGAATGCTAGGGCAAATGCAGTATTTCATACCCTTAGCTAATTTCATGCTGTAATTTAATTTCTGAAACATACTTTTAATTGAATCTTTAAAGACAAAAGGAAACTGCTGAGTCCTTTAGTATTGCAAAAGAGATTGTTTAAAAATGTCGCCCATCTAGAGAATAATCTTCTATAATTAAACGTAAAGTTTGTTTTGCTTCTCTGCATGCAGCTATGGAGAAGCAAATTCCTGCTGTCTGCAGAAAGTTCAGGGCTGAGAGGTATTGGGCAATGTGAGAAGTTATTTATTTTATGCTCAGCTTTGTAACCCTGACATGAGACAATCCTGCAGCCCTCCACAATGTGCAAGTCTGAATAAGTAAACAAAGAGAGGCTAATTAAATAATTGGTCTGCTAACACCCAAATCACATTAGTAGGAGCTCTGACTAGTGATCTCATTTTTCTAATTTTTGGTAACGAGATGAACTTGAGATGTCAGCAATTTTGTAATAAACAAAACCAAGTAGCACAACAGAGTCAGACATTTGCATCTTGAAACTGCATCCATTATTTTAGTGGTTACATTTTGATATTTGTCTTTCATAAGCAGAGAGGTTCAAGGTAGTTTCAGTAAAAATCCATATAATCTGTTATGCAGTTTTGTTATGGGAGAAACATCTTGATTGGATGCAGATCTTCAATTTTGTGGATATACGACTAAAAATAATAACAATCAACGCTAAATGCAGCCCACTCTAATGGAGAGGAAATCCTGGAGCATCGCTTTGTGTTTTAGTATTCTGATTCTTTTAAATAAGCAAGTGATTTGCAATGGAGATTTTCCCTTTTATTGCTATTGAAGAAAAACCTGTGATACACAGTGGTAGTGAGATGTGTATGGGGACATGAAGAATGTAAGTGGAGTAAGAAGCATAAGGTTAAGAAAGAGAAGGATGTGAAATTAACCCATGAAGCCCCAACACATTCTCTTCTAATAAAGGGAAAGAACAAAAGCAGCATCTTGTTCTTTATGTGCTGGGAGAGCTCTGCACTTCCAGATGCCCTGAGTTGATAGTAATTACAGGCATGAATGGTGCCATTGGTTTTGAGACCAGGCCCATGTAAGTGATGGAAGAATTTGGAAGCCACTGTAGGGGTGGGGGGAATCCATTTGGCTTTAACTCAAATACAATTTTTCATTTGGTTTTCTTGCTGGAAGGAAGCACTGAGAGAATCAACTGTCTTCAATAAGGTTATCTCTTTTCAAGCACTTCTACGAAAAGCATGGAGACAAAGGGCTAACTTTTAATAAAAATTCAATTGCATTGAGGTCTGCCTGCTTTTACCTAATTGCTCAGAGGCTCGGGCACCAACTCTTTATGGTTAGGCTCCTTGAGATTTTTTGCTTGAAGGTTGGTTGTTCTGTAGTACCAGAAATTATTTCAGGACTTAGATATCTTTTCTCCTGGAGCAGTAGCACACATAAAAGTCACCTGAACATGTATTAAATGCTGAAGGTCAAGGTATGCCAAAGATCTTGGGCATTTAGTGGTAGATCCTGGCACCATAGTGAGGTCCTAAAAGGCCAGGAATGATGTGCCTCACTGGAACTGACCTCAGTTAGGTAAAACAGTCCTATGGCTGCCCCTACAGGAACAGGTCATAGCTATAAACCTGGCTTTGGCTTGCAAGTAGCTCCAGCCGTATACTGTCACTGAGTTAGGAACGGCAGCCTATGTGATGCAGGTCTCTATCAGCCTGTGGTATTGGCAAGCTGCTTAATTTTGGTACCAGATGTTAAAACTCTGATGATAGGTTTTCTGCCTCAGTGTCAGAAACATCTTTCACAGGAATCTCTTGTGTTGACTGTCAGCCTGTGGATTACTTCATAAAAAAAGCAAGGACTGAATTTTAGAGTCGGTTTGACATGGTTTTTGTTATTTCACTGGAACAGTTGTGCCCCCATTCCTTTCTTTATCAGTTATAACTGTGTTTTGAGAGCTGAAGCAGAAATATAATTTTCTGTGTATTTAAATGGAAAAGTATACTGGAATTCATGTACTGCATCATATACCAGATACACAGCTACTTTCAAAGACTGAACTGATAGTGTTTGTGTTACATGGCTATTGTTTTGAGATTAAAAGTTTTTAATCAGCATATCACAAATTCCATTTAACAGATAAAATAAATTGTTTCAGCTTTACATCCAAACTGCTAGGCCAAGCAAAGCACAGCTTTTTTTCCTAGGAAATCATATTCCTGCATTGTTAATCTGAATTCTGCTACATCTGTGATGAGGGAGATCAAGAACTGCATATGTACTTGCCATGGCAACCCCTGTGTCACATGACAGACACGCTAGTTCAGCCAAAGAGCTTCATGGCTTATTGAACAGGCACGCACAGGCCGACACACACCATGTCGCCATGTGACTGCTCTAGCCCTGGCAGCTTTTTAAAGGGAAACTGTATTTGAGCATCATAGTGTTTTCATCAGCATCATCTTGCCTGAGTTCCTTCCTCACCTCTTAGATTCTGTGTTGAGTTTTTAAGAAAATGGACGAAGGGTGAGACAAGACTCTGTTTATAGGTATTGTCTTCTGCTTGTCTTTTATCTGAAACAAGCCTATGTATGAAGATAAAGTATGAAGATAAAATAGTGGGGTTTTTAATTTTTATTTTTTTTTTTAATTAGAAATTAAGGGGCTCTTTGGTACAGTTGAGTGAACAATACACTGCCTTTTTGGACACATCTTCTGCTCTCACCTCCTGCGGGATTTTACTAGATTTCAGGAAAGTAAATGAGGACAGAGAAAAAAAAAACCTTGGTCCATTCCAGTATCGATGAAGCATTCCCAAAACATTTGCCTGAAAACACCTTTGCTCCTTGCTGCTTAACACAATTCCTCTTAGAACTGATGATGATGACAGCAGTGACCTCTAACTCCTCACCCAGCAAAATGTAGCCTGGTACAAGTTTTCCCTAACTTTGCTTGTTTAAGAGAAGTCATGTGCGGCATTTGATTAGCAAACCTAAGGGGCTGCAACCTCACGGGAATGAGTGGTGGTGAGCAAAGAGAAGTTCAGAGGTGAGGCTGGAGTTGAGCAAGTATGTCTGTCTGCATATTAATGTCCCTGAAGGAAAGGAGAACAGCAGAAATGCAGTCTTGCCCCAATTCCATCGACAAAGGGCAAGCGCAGTGTGTGCCGCTGCTGCTGTCATCTTTGCTGCCACTGGCACTGTTCTTGAGGAGCAGCACACTTGCATACTCGGAGAGGAGCTGCTAGAAAATTGAATCTTTACCAAAACAGCACACAGTGAAAAAGAATTCCTTTCCCATTCTGTTTGCCTTTCGTCTATCGGATGCCTGACTGAAGTGGCGTGGTTTTTCTTTCTTCTCATCTAGGCAGAACCTGAGGTTTTTGTGGCAAGCACTTCATTTGAGCCCAGATACATTGCCAGGTGACTGACTAAAATGGAGAGCAACACCCTGCACAGAAACAAAACGTTGTGAAAAGACTGTATGAGTCTTAATTAGTAACTGCCCCCGAAACCCCTAAGTTATTTAGTCTCTTATGTCTGCTGTGCAGATGCAATTTACCAAGAGTTATAGAGAGACCAACTCTCAAGTCCATATACTGAAATTGATCATTTTTGTTATTTATGTTGTTGCTTTTGAACTTAAGGAAAATCTATCTTCAATGTCCGGTTCCAGTCTGTGAGATTTTCCTTGTCATTTCCCAAGTAATCAGTCAAGGTGCAAATACTTATAATTAATGCTGTTCAGTGAGAGACTGCTGGTTCCTTGTGTTCTGTTTCAAATTAGTTTGTTGTTTGGTTACCATTTTGGAGATGATCCATGATAATGGAGCAATAACCTGCTTTGGGAATTAATTTGAGGAGGTACCTGTACATAAATTAACCATTAAACAGAGAAGGAGTATTATGTTGGTTATTAGGGACACAGATAAGAAAGGTGTTCTCTTCTGAAGTGTGTATCCATGCATCTCTGCCAGTGATTGTGCAAGGATTCTAATGCAAAATCAGCGTTTGAGTAAGGAGATGTTTTAAGAGGGTGTGTAATGAAAAGTCTTCTGGCAGGATAAGGTATTTTAGGTTACTGTTTTAATTGTATTTTATGACAGTATGGATTTTTTCAGCATCTTTAACTACTTTGTTATTAATACCTGCTCTGATAATATTAAGAGTGAAAGAGAACTTAGAAATCATTTCTTTCCCAGGAAGGCACTGAACAAAGGCCCTGCCCACTCCACTGAAATGTAGTGAAGATTTTTGTAACTGCTCCTAGCAGTCTGCTACCACTGCATAGTCCTAGGTCTGCAGAAGTGGAGTAGTGGCAGCAAAATTTGCCCTTTCATGTGCAGTGGAAGAACTGTTTTTCAGAATTCCATCATGCCTACAAGTGGGACTGCATTTTCAAAAGAGATTACCAAAATGAAATCTTTTCTGAAAAACGCACCCAAACCTCTCTTCCAGAATTTCAAATTTCATTGCTTCAGTTAAATAATTGGGAGTTTTGCTATCTAAAGGTTTGTATTTGAACTACAGGTTTCTATATTTTGTTCATTTGCAGATACAGGAGTGCAAGAGGCTATGTAGGCTCATGACAAAATATTTTGACTAGCCTCTTCCTACTTACTCATTTGTTTGTCCTCAGTACATGTTTATTGTGAATTGTCTTTCTAAAGGATTATAAACAAGATGGTAGCTTTCACTAGCTGATCTTTGCTGTCATTTAATGATGCACTGATCCAGGAAGTTCTGTACAAAAGGAGTTTGTCAGACTGGGGTCTAAAATTTGTGGAAGTAATGTCATCATTAGAATATATCGGAAAAAAAACCCCAAACCCAATAACTTCATTGCAAGACAGTTAAGGTTGCTAAGAGACGGAATGCAATTATCTGCCAATTTGTTTACCATTCCCGAACACTTAGAAGGGTGAGAGCTGTGGACTGCCCTGAATTCTAAGCTATGCAAAAATAAGCTGAATGCATTTTGTTGTCAAATGCAGTTTTAAGACAGGCACTTGAAAATGACACCAGAGCTTTAAGTTTGACCTGCGTTTTTTTCCTAAATGTATAATATCATTTATTTTAATTTCTTTCCCATTCCTGAAATCTACATATATTGGATGTATTTTAACTGATAATACAGAAAATGTGAAAAAATGAAATACATAGGAGCATACAATCTTTCTAGTAAAAGACTTACAGCTATACTTTCTTGAAATTGATACATTCTTACTTTAATAGTAGCAGTGTTCAGTGTTCCTGTATTATGAGTCCATTATTGATGTATGCAGATGTTAATTTAAGGTTGACAAGCATGAGTCACTGACTCATTTTATGTTTCTTTTTCTAAAATGTTTTGTGTTGTACTTGCACTTTGAGATAAGTACTGCAATTTATTTTGGGTGCAAACTAAGTTTGTGCCACAATGAAGTTTACATTTCTCTGTGTCACTGTGGCTATTATGTAGACAGTGTAAGATTTATGCTATCCTAAGCTATTCATTTTCTTGGTTTTAAGGGCATGCATCTGGTAAATTAAGTACAAGCAGTAAAAAGAGAGAAGCAGAGGGTTTTCCCTCTGTTTTCAGAACAGTAACATTTTCCATTGCTTTTTCTTTAATGGAAATAAAGATTCATTTTTAGCTAATGTGAAACACTAGCTGTAAAATTGAAGAACTCGCCACAGTACTGAAGGAATAAGCACTTCTGACCAGCCTAATAATAAGCTCAAATCTGAACTGGTGTTCAGTCAGTAGTTTTGACATTGTAGTGCTAAAGTATGTCCATGCAGGTGTGTTACTGTTTTGTGGGATGTTGCTCTGGGAAGGTTGGGGCAGAGGGTTGTCCTGGAGTATGGTCTTTGGCCTCTGCACCTTGCCTCAGTGAGGGCTGTGAATCCTTCCATTCACTGAAGTTCATCACAACAGACAAAAGTAGATGTTTTCACCAAGCTTCAGCATAGCCAAAGTGCAGGTCACTTCACGAGACAACTTGTCCCAGAAACACTTTGCCTGCCGAGTCCTTTTTTTGTAGATGCAGGTAACCTCTCGCCTCCTAGCTTCAGGGAGGCATGCCAGAGTTTTAAGGAGACATTATCAGCCCCTCAATGTCACTCTAGCTCATTCTCTGATCCTTGTGACTGCAAAAGGAGTCTTGGTTAAGTACTGATGAAATACATCTTTCAAAGACTGCATCAGAAACAACAGAGCTGCAGGCACATTGGCCTGTTTCACAGATGATTATTCTTTTAACTTCCACTGGTAGCAATCCAACAGTGGAAGTCAGTGTTGGGTAGCCAAAGTATTAAGTCCTTGTTGGCCTATTAAAAATGACACCTGCTGACTGCTCTGGAAAGCTGTCTCCTACGCCACAGGAGCACAGCAAGGGCTTTCTGGTGGTTGCTTCTTTTCTCTTTGGGGTCTCAGTGATCCACTGTTGGGTCCTGTGTGTAACGTAGACAAAATGGCATGCTGCCTTAAGAAAAGAGCTGATCCTCTGCCAGTGAAGGGCAGAGGGCAAAGCTTTGTCGCTGGGTGATCTATTTTGACTGCAACACCACCCCTCATGTGCTGTGTCTGGATGCAGAAAGCCCTAAGCGTAAGGAGATGCCATTCCATGAAGGGGTTTGCTGCAGGCTTGCTTTTTTTCTTTTTCAGTTGTTGTTGTGTGATGGATTTTTTTTTTTTCTGCTCCATGCTAAACATGTAGTAAGGGGAAAGAAAGTGTAATTTAAATAATATTCCTTTACACAGTTCAACATCTAGATGCACAATTGTCAAGATGAAAAAGAATTCAATCTGAAACTTTTCCCCCTCAGTTTGAACAGCAGTCTGAATGTCCTAACATTTTTTCTCTTTTTCATTTTTCAGAATCACTTTGGGGTGTTCTTTGAGAGCAAATGAAATGCAGTGACAAAAAGCAGAAAGGGAGGTTGGTTATTTCAACCTTTTTTTGCCCCTTTCATGCAAATGAGGGGCAGGAAAAGCTTTTTTCAGTCATTGTCTTTAATGACAAGGTCATCAGAACTGTATATTTATTGTAGACCTCGTATTATAAAGTACTTTGTAAAAGACTGGGATGAACACTCCAGTAATGTTGCTGACATTCCGAATAAGGTGATGCTATGCATACTTTGCTGTTTCTTTGGCACACTGCTTTTCCTATGCTATTTCCAATTTTGCTGTCTGTAGTCACCAACTCTCCACACTCATCTTGCAATATAGAAATAATATAAGTAAAATCTAAAAAGGAACTAAATGTCTTTGATACTGAAATTCTTGGAATGACTGATTCCCTTGACATATCCGTTGCATGTTTTCTGTTTTGAGGTATTGGTGATAATCCTGCCTTTATAATTTTTTTATGAGGACCAGCATTTCAGTTGATACTTACTTGCAAAAGAGACCTTAAGTGCTTTTTATGGAATATATGGCCATTTATATTTAATTAAAGAAATTTAAATAATTGTTCCATGCACATTATTTAATTAAAGAAATGTAAATAATTGTTCCATGCACATTAGCAGTTAGTTTACAGATATATGCGTTAACTACAGTAGTCTAGTTCATGAGATAATGCATAATTTAAGTAGCGTTTTCTTCTAGCATGTCCCCTAGTGCTGTACACAATCATGCTAAACCTCCTACTGCAAGGTCAATTCCATATTTAAATGGCATATAGTACGTCTTCTGTGTTGGTTAAAATAAACAATATCTTGCCATTACTTTTAAAAATATATTTTGTCCTTCCATATGTTCATTTATACCAGAATATTTTGCATTAAGACAGAATAAAATGCTTTTGGTGGGAAAACCTGTCAGTATACCTGATGGTCTTTAATATTCAGGACTTTTTTGGTAATTAGTTGTGTTTGGTTTCACAAAGTTGCACTAACCTGTGTTGAGCATTTCTACAGTTTGTGGTCAAATTCTGCATGATCTATCGAGGCGCTTTCCTGAGCTCAAGCCTTTGTGCTCACTGTATCTGACAGTCGTTCTTCTGAGTATATTAAGTTTTACTGGGCAGAGCAACCACCAGCTGCTCAGTACTTGGATTTACTGCTTATGCAGTAGCTGGTTTGTATATAAATAGTGTTGTGGTGCCTCCTGCTCCCTGAGCCAGGAAGGAGGGAGGCTGGGGGACTGCCGGAGGCTGGGAGACAGTGTTACAGGGAGGTGGCTTGGATGGCAAGCTCTACAGCTCAGCTCCTCTGTGGCAGCTGCAAGTCCCATCCGAACCTGAACTCGGGGAACAAGATAGAGCTGTTTTCCTTAGTGCTATAGCCAATCTTTTGCACCTGCGTGCAGCTCCAGAAGAGAGCTGCTGTCACCCGGCATGGGTCTGCAGACCCCGAGGAAGGGGATTTGTACAAATAAGAACATAAGTTCAGGAGCTTTCTTTGGATGTTTATTAACTGTGTTTAGAACAGGGGTTGCAAATAAGTTCAGGTGTCTGTCGGAGGCTGCTAGCTTCTACTTTATTTAACTAAGTAGAAATACCTGCTACAGATGCCAGCGGGTTTGTTGTAGTTGGAACATAGCTCTGACTACTTACAGTAGTGTTCATACACAGGCTGTGCACCGTCATCTTTACTTTGTTTAACATGATGGTTCTCCGTGTATTAGCCTTTGAATACATTGGAGAATTCAGCTACCATGTAAAAGGAAAAGAAACTCAGATCTGCTTGTTGTATAAAGGACCGGTATTCACAGAAGGTTATTGCTTGTTCAAATTCTGCTCTTTTGTGCTTTGATGCCTGAGGGAAGACTGAGGATGAGAACATTAGGGAATCCAGCTGAGGGCAGGTAAAGACCTCTTGTGCTCACCTAGTGGAGTGCTAGGTGATGAGCAAAAATGTAAATGCCACTTTCTTTCCATTTCAGATCCATTTGATCTTCTGGTGGTGTAGATTTCAAAGTAATGGATTCGTGACCTTGATTTTTACAGTAACAATAGTATTTACCAAATGTAATCGGAGATCTTGAGGAAGGTGATTATGTTTTCCAGTACTGTGATAAAACAAGGACACAGTACTTTAGTCCTTCGGAACAAATACTGCTTGAAACCCTTTATTATAGTGTCTGAATTAGGCCAGTGACTTTACAGGTCATAAGTAGAGCCAAATATTGGAGCGGGAAATTGCAGGTGAAGGCAATTCCATTTTGAAGTCAACACCTCAAGAAAACATGTGCCAAACGAAGTAGCAGATTCCTCAGATTGAGCTCTGCTCCTGTATCACGGCCCCTTCTGGAGACAACAAACAGGAAGCCTTCCGATTAACATACCCACCCTGCTTTACTCACCGGCCGTAAAGCTTGCCGACACTCACCAGCAGTGTGGCTGCACCATTACGGATGGCTAGACCAGCTCTCTGCCCAAGTTAGTGTCCAGAGACCGTTTGCTTTCCTCTTGTTGATAGAGGAGGAAAGATCAGGTTAGCGGTAACTGATACATGCCTGTATGTTGCGCTGCAGGCACGAGGTTGTGAAGGCTGGGATAATTTTTCTCTTCCTCTCTTAGATTCTTGTTTGTCTGAAAAATTGTCTCCACTAGAAACTTCTGTCAGCCTATCTGCTGCTTGTTTATCAGGCCTGAAAAATGGATTAGGCCCATGGGTATTCTTGTCAACTATGGCAAAAAAAATGCATAATATTGCTTTTTCCATTTCTTTTTTTTTTTTTTATTCATACCCCCTGCTTTACACTGCTTCAGCTGACCTCATTCTAATCTGAACAGCACAGCAAGAGCATGCTGCTAGTTAGGAGCTGCATGCTTTGAAAGCTGCAAGTAGAGATCTCCACAACTTTCCCTTCTCACTGAACAGAGCTCAAGAATGATGAGAAGAGGGTGATTTGAACAAGATGAGTTCAAAGTGAGGAAAAGAAACACACAGGAGAAATCATGCAAAAGTAAAAATATTTCAAGTGTTTGGAATTCTCCTGGTCTAATATCGCCAAATGTGTTGAATAATAACCCAATACCTATTGTCTTTCTGTGCTGTCTCACTCTACACATCATTAGTTAATAATTAAGGCTGACATGAGAAATTTTTTCTCAACTCCACAGTCACGGTTTCCTCCTACAAAAGAATTGTGATCAATTGAAAAAGTGTTATGTAGACTTCAAAAATTCTGTTCTGTAGGAAATTCTACATATTCCAAATTTTTCTTTCTAACTAAAACCACAACCAGAGTTGTTTGCTTTTTGTTTGTTTGTTTTTTTGTTGTTTGTTTGGTTGTTTTTTTCTGGTTTTTCCTGTTTTTTTGTTTTTTTTTCTGTGTGAAATGAATTTAAAAGGCAAAGTTCACATTTTTCTTTTTCTATATGTACTTTTAAAATAATGAAATTAAAGGTCACTTTGTGTTTAAACATCTACGTGTTAAAAACTTCAAATGTCACTGCTGAATACTGATTTAGTGGATATGCTTTTTGCTTTCAGCAAAGAAGAGAAGGTAAGGTCTCTACAAAATGACCACAGAAAAGTAACACATAAAGATTAATTTAGGTGTATTCTTGCAATATAATATTTCTCCAGCAAATTGCAGCGCTAGGCTGTGCATTGGAGAAGGCCTTTTCATTGGAAGAGCCAATGGAACTTTGTTTCACTTGAAACATTTAATTTTATATGCGTTGCCTTTTTTCCTCCCTGAAGTCCAAGACTGTTAATATTACTTTAATTATTTAAATATTTAACTATTTTTCCTATTTTTTGGTCATGTAGATCAAAGCAGGAGAGCAGATGTACACATGAAGAAAACTGAGGTGCTTGTTTGCTAATGGTAGCCATTTCCTAGGTGCTCAGATTCAGCCATTTTCAGGTTTAGTTTTGCGCTATGTCCCAATGTAAATGCTTCCACCTATATGACCCAGGAATTAAAGTTGTATCAGGAGGTGCCTGGATGAGCAGGATTGCCTGAACGTTTACTGTATGGCTGTAAGTAACTTAGTGTTAGAATTTGCAAACGGATGCAAGTCTCAGTATGGTGCAGACTTGCCAGAGCTTTTGGTTTATAAGTCTGTGGTAGCCTTAGGATAGCTAAGGTGAGTGGAACTTGTTCAGAAGCGTGAGTACAAAATGACAGCTTGAGAAAGAAATATACTGCCTGCTATTTTTCTCTCTTTCTCCATGAATTGAAAACATTAATTTTTTTTTTAGTTTGAACTAAAACAAATTTCAGGTTGTTTGATCTAAATGGATTCTTTGCCGCCTCAGTGGTGTCTTCAAGATGCAAGTATTTTCAGTTTCTTCATTGTGGTTATGAGACCACAGGACATAAAGATATCTAATCTTTCTGTTTTACCACTGTGTTTTTTTAAAGCTTGGGTTATTTATTAAAACCAGTCAAATACCAGCAGAAGTAATTTGATGAATAATTTGTTTGACAAGCAGTGGCAAAGTTCCTTAGATGATTCATACTCTCCAATTGCCTCACCTAAAGCTTTGTAGTTGCTTTACTTTCACTGCTATGTCCCCATTTACCTCTTTGCAATACTTTCTGCTGAAAGTGATGCAAATTACTTTACTTTTCCTAGTTCTTTTCATCTTTATTTCTGTGTGTGCATGGGAAACAGTGAAACAAATCCTAAGCATTTTTGAGCCAGTGGTGGCCAAAGCTTTTATGGCATGCACTCAGACCCCACTCTGAGCCCACCCATTTGAACATAGGAAAACATAAGATCCAATTGTGCATTCTTTTGAACTAATGTCTCTCATAAGCTGATGAAACATTCAGAGCAAATTGAGCTTAATCTTAAAAGTAGCCAGTTTTCTCCCACTGGAGTTGTAGTTGAGATGATTAAAAATTTAGTTTTCAGCCTAAAGCAAGTAGGTTTCTGGAGTAGAGTTCTCAGTCTCTGGCATTTCCCTTTTTTTTTGTTGTTTTGTTGTTTTTTTTGGGTTTTTCTGTTTTTTTTTCTTTTTTTGTAGGAGAAGAGGTCTTTTTGTAGAAGGAGAGGTCTTTTTTTGAAGGAGAGAGGTCTTCTCAACAAGACAAGATCTGTGACCATTTTTCGTAAGATGGAGTTTCCACTTCTTGCAACAGATGTCTTGCTATTCATTTAGGTCCTTTATGCATACTCATGAAGGAAACAGTTTAAACAGTTTAGTCTTTATCCTCTTCCTTGCAGACTGATGCTTTTGATATGCTTTTTGTTGCTTTTTAATGTGAATGTGTGATTGGTCTGTGGTCAGGTCATACTATACCCACACTGGAAAAAAAACCTGGGTAGTCAAAAACCCTCACAATTTTGTAATTATAATGAAGGCTTGTATGTCTGTTCTCCTAATTGCCTCAAGTTAACCATTTCCTGACCATGCTAATAATACATCCTATTACAATAACCATGTCTCAACCATGTTAGAATATCTTTTGATTTGGAATGGTAGTTGTAAACAAAAAGAGAACGAAGGACCTCTGCAGAATATGTTAAATTTGCTTCCACTGTGATTTCATTGTATTTGTCCAGATGAGGAGCCAGAAATCAATTCCAACTGTTTCAAAAAATCTTTATTTATTACTTTTTCCCACTTTTCCCAGACCCACTACTTGTCCTGAAGCAATGAGGGCTAACATCATATCTAATGGATCTTCCTTTATTTCCTGGGGTAACATTTGGGATGAACTCATTCCTGAACTTTATTTGCAATAAATCATTGGGGAAATGCTATTTTTTTTTTCACCTCTGTATGGTTTATTTGTGAGCAGCCTGTTGCATTTTTGTGCTATTAGAGTGAGAATGCTGACGTAGGGGTCCTGATTCAGCTCCTATTCATTATTCATTTGTACTCCAAATAAATAGTTCAGTACTTGCTGCTTGCTATGAACCATCATGCTGCTGAAACTGTCAGAGATTGCAGTAAGCAAACCAAAAGGTCACAAGCACTCCAGGTCTTTTAGCAATGCTGCAGCAATCCTTCCTTACAATTGCATAAGCAAGCAACAAATACAGTACAATCAAGTTGCCTTTCTCATCTCAGCGCTGCATGATCATTAGTGGTTTTCCACCATGTGGAGTTGTTCCACCCCAAGGGAGATGAAATCCCACCTGAGAAGTTCTTCCTTCTTAAACTGATGCATACGCCAGCTGTTTCATGTCTTCTTTCTTTGAAGGTGTGACAGGCTGTGAAGGAACAACCGAAGTGACTGCTGACATCGCGTGCAACGGCTAGCAGTCTCTCTGTGTCCTGGTGTTCACTCAGCACATCAAGAGCATTAAATTAAGGCAGTAGGCCCCGCGTGCCATTTGACAGTAATGGTGTGTTAAACCCGCTGCTGTCTGTACATTAGAGGGATTACTCATAAAATCACAATGCTTTTTGAAAGGATGTTCCCTGATTCACCCTCAGCCAAGTTTTTCCTGGCTCTGTGGGGATGTCTGGGGAAAGAGGGCACTAAGAGGAGTCTCATTCTGCCTCGTGACTGCTGTGAAAGGGCTGGAGATAAGCAGTGCCTGAGATCTGGAGGGATGCAGCGATAGCACCTTCCATATGCTACTGGCACCAAGGAAGAACTGGGCCAAGAGGAGCAGCTTGCAATTCTGATGTTTATGAGCATGGGAGACCTTGCTTCTTTCTGCGGGTTTTTTACAGCTTTCTGTAAACCTTGGGTGCCGTCAAAGAGAACAGGTTAGCTAGACTTTGGGTCCAATCCAGTAGGACAGTTTCTGTGTGGCAGTGCTACCTACCATGTGGAAGTCTTTTGTATATACCAATAAATTACTTTCAGATTCCTTGGTTAAACTGGTATAAAGTGAAATGTTCCAGAAATGAGGCTGTGTTATAAACTGTCAAGTTTGAGTTTATTTCCTAAGCATTTAAAAATACTTCAGAATTAAATATTTTAAATTTCTGGTCATGTTCATTCACTTGCTGTCATTGGTTTAGGTATTCTTTCTCTCCCAGACAACTCACTCAAAAATAATGACTCCTCTTAATGGCACTGTGATTGGCAGGACTATTCCTAGTCTATAAAGTATTCTGTGATAGGTAATTTCCATCCATATTCTCTTTGTAGACTTGGGATTGATAGGGTAGGTGCCAAACTGTCACGTTATAGCCTTCGATAATTAAAATATAGGATGGCATTAGTATTGGTTCTGGATAATTACTTGTTTTTCGAGCAAAGCTTTGACAGTTAATATTATGGAAGGTCTCCAGAAATTTGCTTTAAAAAGCTCTTCTCATGCCACAGAAAGAGATTATATTTTGCAGGTAGGGCCATTTGGAAACCAGTTGGTACCATTTAATGTAAAAGATGGTTGAGTGATTTGTGGAAAATAAGGTTATCTGACAAATTCAGCCCATATTTCAGTTCATGAATCATTCATAAGCTGATCGTGATTTCAACAATGCATTCATTATTCATAAATGCTCACTGAATAATTTGTGCAAACAAATTTCAGCCTATAGAGTACCCATGAGTTGTTTTGTGTCTGTTATTTTTTTGTCTGTTATTCTTAGCATTTGATCACGGTGTTTCATTTTATTTTCTTATTGTATGCAACTTTTATGTCAGAGAGTAGTAGATAACATTGATTAGTTCCCAAAGCAAATGGAATACCTTTCCTGTATGAGATGAAGAAATATTATGTTATGCTTTGCCATTGCTGCTTTTAACACAACAGCATTGGTGAGTCTGTAGCTGCTTACACCTTCAGGCAGAAGCCCACAAAGGTGTGGTTCAGTTTGGGCTATTCTGCCTGTTCTGCTTAAGAATTCAAAGTCCAAATTCCTAGTGTCACCCAGTTCTGCATGGATTTTTCTCAGGAAATGTTTTTGTGCCTAACTGGCCCTGGCCCTCTTT
>VZTL01068118.1:17209-40473 GCA_013400535.1 Scopus umbretta | reverse complement strand
CCTTCGGAACCCTCTTCTCGGTTGAAATACCTTTCTACCCGCCAGCCCTTTAAAACTGTAAATGTTGTATTTGGTCATCCTTTTATTGGCACTGGGATCTACTACCCAGAGTGTTTGCCTAGACTGCAGGAGAACTGACTTCAGTTCACAAATCTGTGCTCTCTCATTTGGGCAAAACACTTCAACTCTCCAAGCTTCTGTTCCTCCTCACACAAATCAACGATCATTCACTTCTTTGTTTTCCTTGCAAAGGAAAAACTGCTTTTACTGCTCCTGTACTTGGCAAAGTGTGGCAGTTTCTTGGGCAGTGACTTCAGTCCTACACAATGCAAGATCTGACATTTTGAAAAGAGCAGGGCAATGGGAAAACTTGTTGGTATGCGCAGGCTCTAGCTTCTGCTTATTTTTATGTGATAAAGCTCCACCCAGGATTACAGCCTGATGCATACAAACACAGAGGCAGTCTGCACTGAAGATTTCCTGTAATATAGTCAAAGGGTGGAAGAAAGGAAGTAAAATATTTCTTTTATACACGGGAACTGAGGCACAGAGATACTACGCTTTGCTCAAAGCTATACGGGAAGTCTGTGGCAGAGCCAAGAACTGAACTGAGATCAGTCATAACCGCAAGTCTGGCCTTCCTCTAAGTGCTGTTGGCTTCGTCTTGCTGGTCATGTGAGCTGAACTGGCTCCCTCGCTATTGCTTCCAGTGCTCTCTATCTCTGTGTTCCCTGTGTGAGCCTGTTTTCCTTCAGAAACCTAGGAGTAAAACCCACAAATGATAGGTAACAGTGACATCTATGGAAAATGCTGCATTTTAATGAATATAACAAGATCAAAATTTAAGCGTAACTTCTTATTGAAATTATGGGGAATTCCATCTGAAATATTACTACATGATCTGGCCTTTCCGTTTTTAACCTGTCTTAAACAGATTATATGGCTGTCTTGAATTTATCACAGAATCGTCATATCCATTCCTACTAGAAAATGAAGAACTGCCCTTGAAAATGGTCTCCATAAAATCAGTAAAAGCCAGTAGGCAATGAATTCTGTAATGCACATGGATTAAAAATCAGTGACTGTGCTGTTATCCTTGGCTTTACTCCAGAATCAATGAGTAATAATGGGACAGACCATAACTGTCATCTGAAGCTTTTATTTTGTGTGTGTCATGGTGTCGTGGAGTACCCTTTGGTAAGTGTTTCTGTTTTGTTATCAGAAGAAAAGACTTTAAAATATTTCTTGGTTTCTTTTGGGATACTTCAAACAGCCCCAGCACCAGTTCATTCCTACACCCCTGCCAACACGGAGCCTGCAAGTCGCCCTCCCTGGGTAACGGATGACTCCTTTTCCCAGAAATTTGCACCTGGAAAAACCACCACCACTGTCACAAAGCACATCCTGCCAAGGGGTGCTCCAGTACCACCTCCTGCCTCAACTGCTGCTTACCCATCTCCAGTGTCAACTTCCTCCCAGGCTCCTGCAATAGCCCGGGGAACAGTTCAGAGGGCTGAGCGTTTTCCAGCCAGCAGCCGAACTCCTCTCTGTGGGCACTGTAACAGCATAATTCGGTAAGGTCATGAGGTTTTGAAGAGGGATGAAGCAGAAAAAAAGTATCAGAGAGACTGGTTATTGTACGTTAATATACAGTACCAGAGTCTAAGACTCGGTTAAATTACCCAGCAGGGATGTCTGTTGTCTGCTTCATTAATTTAACATTTCCAGAGCTCATTTTGCTATTGTGTGGTTCACTTTTTATCACTGCAAAGTTATACATGCTAATTGTTTGTTTCATGGATGCTGTGGAAAATCACTGTTTGTTTTTTAAACAAGTTTCTGGTCCTAAGGTACCCCTTGAAGGCGGTACGTACAACTTCATTGGGGGAGTTGGGGGGTGGGGGGCAGGATTATGGAGAGAAAAGGAACGAGGCATCATTTTGGAACAGCAGCCAAATGTAATTACTGCTTTTGTGTCTGGAGAAAGATAATGCCTACACTCTATTACCAGTGATTCATAGCATGCCTTTCCCTTCTCCTCTCCCAGTTCATTCTGCTGGACTGGTGCCCATTGTTACCCTGTGGACTGCTAACCAACTTTAAGTAATCCATGTTTAATGACAGTCTCCCCAATGAAAGGAGCTAGTTTAGTGATGTGGAACTGCTGATTATTGCCCTTTATATATTCTGAAATGGAAAGACTCCAGTAATAATCGCTATATCTAATTAAAATCAAGAGTAAATCACCAAAACGAGTTTAATGTCTCTTCCATATAACCAAACAGCAAGTTGTCATCCCATAGTCTGACATTTCTAGAATTTGCCACATGCAGTGCTGTCTCAGATGAAAAGAAGGCAGGAGACTTCAGGAGCTATTGTGAGGTGTGGGGGTGTAGGTTTGGAAATTTGCCTGCTTTTTCATGCTTTCAAATAGTAGCATTATCTTCTGTGTTACAACCCTTGGCCTTTTCCTGTTGTCTTTGCAGCTATTTACAAAGACCACTTACAGCTACGAAGATATGAAAATGATGGTTTTTCCAACAGTCTGTAAATCCAATGTATATGACTGAACAATAATGAAATTTTTTATCAGTTGGCAAAGTGTTTGCGTAATGATCTTGAAAAAGACCATTTCTGTTCAGGCTTCTGCATCTCATTTTAATATGCACCTTCATGGTACAAGTAGAACGCTTCTTATGCATCTATACGGGGTCTGACAAGGTGGGTTTGTAATCAGGGTCATTCAGTCTTTCCGCAATACAAATAAGATAATTATGATTGTTTACAGGGGTCCTTTCCTGGTAGCCATGGGTCGCTCTTGGCACCCAGAAGAATTCAACTGTGCTTACTGCAAGACATCCTTGGCTGATACGTGCTTTGTGGAAGAGCAGAATAGTGTGTACTGTGAACGCTGTTATGAACAGTTCTTCGCACCAACGTGTGCCAGATGCCACACTAAGATCATGGGGGTAAGAGAACAAGCTTAACCCTTTCTCCAAATGTGAGGTTCACTGCAATAGTGAAATAGTTTAGACTGCAAGCACTGAATGTAGATATTTACTTATTTCCCCCTTTTTAATTATAAATTCCCAGCTTGTTGATTGTTTCAGAATGAGAAACATACTATTTTATAATAATTTGTATCTTTCCAAAATCTTGGCTATTTCTGTACCTTATTCAACTCATAGACAGAATATGTAATCTAATTACCATCTCACTGAGTGTAAAGTAAGTCACACTTTCTGGAGAGTTCTTTGCGATCCAATACACATTATGTTATTTTATCTACCTTTCCTTTTTATTTATAGTAAGAGTGTTGAACTGTTGTTTTTTCTTATACGGCACTTAGTCTAAATTTCAATGGAGACGTCGGTGATCTTGGGAAGAGGCCCATTGCTCTTGCTGCACCTCACTTGTAGCTAGCAACACAGCTGCCAAGAATTCTGCTGGCTTCTTATAGTTAAGAAAATACAGAATACATACAAAGATCTGAATTCCAGAAAGGCAAAAATAGATGCCACTTTTGTCTTAATGTACTCCTGCTTAGGTACAAGTAAATTTGCTCTACATATACCTTAGATGGTGATGAGGTTAGAATACCATAAGGTAATTTTAGCAGTGTATTTATGCATGCAGTTATCATGAATATATGATGTGATTCTCTGAAATGAGGAAGCAAGGAGTACCACACTGGTTTTCCACTGCTCAGCTGTCACCTTTTGACATCTGACGAAATGTTGGCATTGACTAGGTACTTTTCTCTGCAGTTGCCAATTAGGGATGGCAGCATCAGACATCTATGGTGAAGCTCTGGCTCCAGCCAAGTCTTGTTTGCTGCTGTGGCAATAGGAGTAATTTTACAGCAGAGTACTCACAACTTACCTAATTAATGCTGGCACAAATCAGTTCCCATTATGGATCTTCATCAGGAAAATAGCAAAGATGCCAGCTGCCTCTATTTATATAAATAAGATTTCTCAATCTGTTTTTTGCTTCTTAGCTCAGTGAGGTTCATAAGTGGATCCAAACCTATTTATCAGTGACAGCTGATCTGCAAAGAGTAACAGAAGTTAATGAATTTCAAATGGTGATTCTCTAATGAGATATATGGCAAATATAAATGAGACTACTTGGTCTATTCACTGGATTGAAAGGATGGAAGAGGACTTCAACCCCTTTTGTCATAGTCACTGGAGATTAAAAAGAAACTTTATAAGGGAATCAGAGTCTACGTATATAACTGGAAGCAACATAAAATAGGATCTAGATTCTCAGCTGGTATAAATCAATCCTGTTTCACTGTAGTTAAAGTTAAATTAATTTACACCAGTTATGCAGCTGGGCCTTTGAAATCTGGACTGTTTGACAGAGGTACACTGTCAAACATTGTCTTGGGCACAAGTAAAATTGACAAATTAGTAGGTAACTGTGCATCAGAGCTCAGTACAGCAGCTTTTGGACTTGGAAGACTTCTGTATGACCAGATAAGAATGAAGCAGTAATAGAGATTGCCCCATACTGGATAGAAGAAAGAAGCTGATTAAATCTGATACTAAGTTCAAGAGAACAGCAGTTGCACAGAATTTGGTTTTTTGTGATGAACACATGGCCTAGACACACACACGCAGACTCATTTTCAGTAATCACATAAGTGAAAAATCTAAGAACCTTTTCTTTTTTTTTAGATTTTCACATTAGTTTGTGGAGCATTCTGTGAGAAGCTTAAAGAAATTAGTACATAATCTAAATTGCTTTGAAACATCAACTGAAGTCACTTATCCCCTGTGTGCATTCCTTGGTCTTAGAGACAAAATCACTCCTTAAAATTTATTTAACAAATCATACTCTTGCATTGAAGAATTCATACTAGTCGTGTCAAAACAAAGGAAAAAATAACCAGAATCTTTGTGCAGAATCTCTCCTGCAACAGCGACTGGGCATGTTGATACAAACAGCTGGCTGAACTATGTTGTTTCATTTTGGCAAATACATTGTTCTAGAAAGTTTGCAGTCCTGTTTCCTCTTTCTTTCCAAATGAGCCCAATTTCTGTCATACTTCTTTCTTTTGAGGAGGGGAATTGGCTGATACAGAAGGGAAAAATTTAGAGCATCTCTGCCTTGTATTTTTCTCCAGTAGGTAGGCCATGCTATTCTGCTGGAGATTTTTGTTTGTTTGTTTGTTTTACAGGAAGTGATGCATGCCCTAAGACAGACTTGGCACACAAGTTGCTTTGTCTGTGCCGCTTGTAAGATGCCGTTTGGGAATAGCCTCTTTCACATGGAGGATGGGGAACCTTACTGTGAGAAAGGTATGGCAAACTGGACAGTTCTGCTCAGTAATAATGTGCTTCGTGTTCTATGGAAGCAACATAAGAATAAAGCTGATGAACAAAATAAAACCAGTTACTCATCCAGCATGGATTTTGTTTTCATTCTCTGCATATACATGTGTTTCCCTCTCTGTATTTTTCTCCACTTTACATTATATACTGGCAGAGCACTGGTCTTTTGCCTCTATGTCCCAGAACGCCTTACCTCCTTTCTCTCCTTTATGTATTATGATATTTACCTTCCATTTCTCTCCCTACACTTTTTTCCCTGTACCACTCCCTTCCCTGATAGATTCTGCTCATTAGAAATCTACATGTTATGGGGTGAAAAAGTCTTCTATTAGGGTTCTGGTAGCACTTCTATACAGTATGTGTGGGTTGCTGCCCACATTCTCTCTCCTAAGTTGCTTGAATTATGACCTCTGATGGTGCTACCTCACCCTAAAATGGATCAACCAACATGTATGAAAAGCCAGCTCTGCTCAGATGTGCAACACATGGTAGTGCAGATTTTGTTTTCTGAATCCTGCAACAAATGAACTGTTTCTTGCCAACTAAAAAAGGAAAAGGCCAGGTTTTCTCAAACAGTGCAAAGGATAATATGGTTTAATAAATGGTGCTTGCCGTGCAGATGAGTTGCCTGATATGGTCAGGAAGCAGGTTAAGGTTTAAGTGGTATTCCCTCTGTAAGCCCTGCCTTGTCCATTTAACGAGCTTCTGTCCTACTTCTCTCTGGAGATTCCTTCCTTATGGTTGCGCAAACCAAATTTTACAAATCAGAGTAACTCTTAGTGAAGAATGAAAACCATACAGCATGACTGACTTGGCACCTACCCTTTAGAATTGGAGGTTTTTCCATAACCTCTAATGTCTCTCACAAATTTCATATACCTTTAGAATTTCTGCTAATCTTTTTCAATGTCAAGTCTTTCCAAATTGCACTTCATATTCAAAGTACAGATGTATTAACCAGCCACTATGGGGTTACCATAATATTCTCTCTTAATACAGAAAGAACATAAATCCAGTCATGTTAACTTAAACTATGCTTCTATAGCACTGTTAAGGTACCACTCACTGGCCATTAGATTGTGTTTTGTATGACCATATTTATCTTTATGAATAGCCTCCATATACATTAAAGCTAATTTAAACTAATGTGAGGAACATAACTTCAAGTTTCATTCATTTTTTGTTTGTTTTCTGTTTGTGATGATGACTGTTATGCTGACATGGGGTTTTGCACTGAGTTTATATTTAAATAACGAAGGAAAAGATGCAAATTTCAGTGCAAGTGTTTCAGTGAATGCAGTAGGAAACTCTGAGCAAAACCAATCAAAAAACTCGTCCTCTGGAAACTTTCTTTTTCTCTTGCATTTAATACGATAATGTTAAGAGTTTGTTCTAAGTTTGCTTTTTGTTTTATTTTAGATTATATTGCTTTGTTCAGCACAAAATGCCATGGCTGTGATTTTCCTGTTGAAGCTGGAGATAAATTCATTGAAGCTCTTGGACACACTTGGCATGATACTTGCTTCATTTGTGCTGTAGGTTCTATACCAAATACTATCTCATTTCTTTGTACTCATAAATTGTAAAGTAACGTCAGAAGACCTGAAAGCGGGAATGACTAACATATGCCTAAGGATGCAGAGGGATTGAATTTAATTTTTTTACTTGCAGATGGGGAAGGATGGGAGTAATTTCTCTTCTCCTCCATAAACTTTTACTAGAATTATTAAATTTGACCATCACAAGTGAGTGTTTTCTAGTAAAACATCCAGTTTTAGAGAGTACATACAATAATACATAACACTGTTGCTGTTATTCTTTCCAGTGTTTACCAAATAAAGATAAAGCAGGATTCAAAATAAATTAACACCATACTGAAGAGTATAGCCATAGTCTTACTTACAAAACAGTGCAGTTTGTATTTCCATGCAGAATGCTTGCTGAAACTTGCAAAAAGGAGTCTGTTTAGAGAGAATGAATAGTAATTAGCATAGAAGTTGGTCAAACTCATCAATCTGTGGTGTGGATACAGCTATCTAGTGTGGCCGTATTCCCACAAGCTGCTCACAAAGTAGTAAAATCCATATGATAAACAGTATTTTTCATATGGTTCTAATACAGCTGTGCTGCTCTACAACATATTATTCCTAAGATAATAATATCTAGAACCTCTAATTAGCTAAAAATAGTATGTTGGCCACACCAAAAACAACAGTGACAATTTCTAATGTTTGCTGAACTCCTACTTTTTGTAAGGTTGAAGAGTAGAAAATATAAAAATGGTTATAAGTATCTACAGCTAAACTAACTACTGGTCTTTCAAGGGTACATGGAAGTGAGTGACACAAGTGTCCTGTGAAAAACTGAAGTCTTTTTGACATTCTGACGTACAAAGAAATACTAAGACAGCAAGTTTCCTTCACAAACCAACAGCTATCAGTCACTTATAAAAGACACTTTCTCTAAATATTTCGCGTTCGATTTTCCTCGTTCATTTAACCGCATTTTAATGCATTTATTTAAATTATCAACACAATTTTCTGCAGAGGCGACAGTTTTGTTAATGCAGGTCTCACCATGTTTTTTGTTAGGAGCTAACTTTATTTCTTTCAGTGTGTTAAGTCAAATGCAAATAAACACATGGCTCTTAATTACTAATACACTATCCTCATACCCTTTCACGTGATTTTCCTTCCACTTGCAGTAGCACATCACTGATGTTATCGCTCACTGGTCTTTAGCCTGCCATAAGCATGAGGGACAACGTTTATTCTTACTCCTAGATTCTGATGTGTTGACTTCCTTAAGTGGTTCTAGTCAACTCTGACCTTGCAAGTGGTGTTGCACTACCCTGCGTGGACACGTGTACAATTCCAGGGCAGTTTAAGCTGACTTAAACCCGGGCTACCCTGCCTTGGCCATGCATTCTCACATGCTTTGTTATGTCAACACTGGCACTTACGCAGTCAGGCAAAAAAAAACCAAACCCTCTATGGGTTGAAGAATAAGCAGGTAAGAATAAGTAATTAGTTTTCAATGATACCAGCTGACTGAATGACTCACTTCTTGATCACATAAGCAGCCGTACCAAGACAAAGTAATAATAGGAGTGAGTATCTAATGGTACCATGGCAGGATGGTACCCCTGGAAGCATGGCACCTAATCAGAGCTTTTGTAAAATCATACATTACAAAGATCAGAATCTAGGTCTTAAAGTCTGAGCTAGCTGCATGTGCTCGAGTGTGCCACTATTCTTTGATGGTCTACACAAGCACTGCTGGGACATATCGAAGCTGAGTAGGCGATCATGTACCCAGACATCATTTTAATGGAAACTAGTGAACTTAGAGGGTAGTGGCGGCAGGAAAGTACAGAGAGGAGAGCTGATGCAAACCAGAGCCAAACCTCAATGCGGAGTAGGAAAGCTACAAAGGCATGTGCTTTGATCCAGGAAATCAGATGCAAAAAGATGCCAAAGAAACATGTGGGCAGAAGAGAAATACGGTTGAAATTGATAATCACATATCTCTCCCTCTCTCTCCTTTTTTTTTTTTTTTTTAATGACTCTTGATTGTATTTATTATTAATTCTAGGTGTGCCATGTGAATTTGGAAGGTCAGCCATTCTACTCAAAGAAGGATAAGCCACTGTGCAAGAAGCATGCCCATGCCATCAACATTTAAAAGAAGAGTTGGTAGTCAGTAATGATGGGGAAAAACAGATGACTAACTGGGCGATTATAAAGTTGATAACCATGGCTAGCATTTCTCTTGGTAAAAGCTAGGAAGTTGATACTTCTGAAGTTTAATTTTAACCTCTTTCATAAACACAGAACCTTTTGCAAGGTTCATACAAAAACCTATGGTATGAACAGTCAAAAAAAATGAACTAGTCCATTATTAGAGCAACAGTTGGGGGAAATACTGAAATTAACTAAAAACTGTAATATAAAAAGTAATGCACAAAGACAGTTTCAAATGAAATACCCACAGCAGTTTTACTGCTTAGACCACACACTAGTGTTTAAGAGCAACTGGAAAAGTCCTTTTGTAATAAGTCATTTTCTTTCATAACAAGGATGAATAAGTGCCACATGTACAATAATCTGTAGAACCAAAGCCATAGCTTTCAAAGGGAAATAAAGAGATTAGGGTTTCCTCTATGAAAAGTGAGTGTTCTTCCGTTATGTTGTGGTGCTACCTTATAGCATCAAATATTTTAGATTCTTTCCAAATAAGAAATCTGCCTTGAATCCATATGTAGCTGGGAAGCCTAGGAGATGATCCGTAACTTAGTTTGAAAATAAAGTGAAAACAGAATTAACTTCTTCCATAACCCAGTAAGACTGAGAAAAGCATGTCAGGTCAACCTTGCTAGTGCACTTGGCTTATACATGCACAACAGATTAGTTCACTTTCAAATCATAATGGAAAAGGACAACTGGCTTTCTCCAAATTGCTCTTACATTGAATGGAATAGAGCTGTCTGGAAAGGCCAGCTTTTAATTCAAAACCAGTTTTCCTTTCCTCTTGTGGAAAAAAAAGTACTCAAAGTTGCTTTGGTTTCTAAGTCCCATTGATATCAGTGGGAGGTAGGAATCTACATCTGGACCTTCACATTGATGAACACAGAAGACACACATCCGTCTAGCACAGTTAATAAGTGGGAGATAGCCTGCAAAGGTTCCCTACTCTATCCCACATATTTAGGAAAAGGGCATCTTTTTTTTCCCCTATAGTAAACTAACATTTATTAAAAATTCATATGGCAGCATAACAGCACAGGCACATACTCTTTATTACATTTGTTAGTTTAAATGCAACGCATCCTGAATTGTAGTAGTATTTGCCGTCGTAAAACAGTAGATAGGCCCTGGCAATTAGGAAAACCATACAGTGACATTTTCTAATATTTTAAGAACAACTTTCAACGGTTCAAACGGTTATTTATAAAACTTTTTTTTTCCAAAAGAACAATACTTGTAGTACTGAAAATACTTTTAAATTTTTAATTTTAAATATCAATGACTTTTGTATTGAGACAGCAGTTCTGTCTGATAGAAAATAAGAGTTAAAATGGAAAGTCTGATCACTATTCAAGTTTTATTGGTGTGTTTAAGTGAGAATTATGATGTGTGTGTTGACAGCTTGCAGTACTGACAGTTTTGAATTAGTATTTCTGAGGCTGAAGATGCATTCTGTGGGCCACATTCTGGTGCCATCTGCACCCTATTTTACCTTGTGTTTTGCGTAACAAGGAATGAGATAGCATTGTCTGCCTTTTCCCTCCTATGGGTAATGCCTATTTTAAGAAATGTCTTTTCAGGGATGAAAAACTATCCAAAGCTTGGGGGAGGAATAAAAGAAATTTTGAGTTCTAATATGAGAGTTAAGTTAGCTGCAGGCAGTCCGCAACTTGGGCAAAAATAACAACCTGAACTGCCTGTGGCAGTTTTGACATGTATGACCTGTATTTATTCATTAGGTATCTTAGTTCTCACTGATCTTAGCAGTGATCTGATCCGAGTGCTACAGGGTCAGATTTCTGTATGCATGAATTATTCTAAAACACTAGTACTTTATATGCAAAGCCTTTTTTTCTGTAGCAAACAAATTTTCTGTTTTCAGTTGGTGCTGGGCTGGTGTGAATATGGTTCCATTGATCACAAAATCCAAAGGTCTGGCTCATAATACTCTCTAGAGGAATAAATCGTAATCATGGAAGTTACGTATTTTTTCACTCATATTTGACTTCATTAAATACCTTTTCATAACAGTGAGACAATTCTAGATTTCCTTTTAATTCTTGAATGTCATTCAACAAAATGGTGTTTATTATTCTGTGTTTTTTAAGAGAATTCGTATCAGCTTATATACTAAGACTGCATTGAAGATATTCTTTAGGCAGATTTCTGTGTTACCCACTGACTGGGACTTGTCTCTTACTATCGACATCAAAACAGGGAGTCAGATTTCCTGGGAGGACACAAAATGCTAGGGCTCGTGATGCCTCAGGAGAATTTCACAAAGTCTTTCGCCTCTACTCTGCATATGTGTCTATGTGTGTGTCTCCCTCTTCCACCTTCCCCCTCAATTTCCCGAAAAGCTCCCTCCTCACTGGCAGTATGAAGGATAAAGCATTTTAGGAGATGGTCAGAGACGGAGGGCTGCAGCTTAGGCAGAGATGGTGGTAGGCAGCACAGCCGGGGCGCTCTCTTCTTCATGTTCACAGGGAGCCCAGACTGCCTGCTGAAGTGGCCCAGGTCAGCCTGCGAGTTGCTGGGGTGGACAGGAGTGCGGGAGACAGGGGTCTCGTGCGGGCAGGGGAAGGGAGACTTGGATCAGAGAAGGGAGAGCACCAGCGGCAGCCAGAACGTAGGGGCCCTAGGGGCCTCTGGTTGAGTGCGAAAAGATGAGGCATTGAGGAGGTGGGAAGCCCTTACTGAAGCTGGGGTTGGAGGAGGGGGAAGAGCTAGGTAAGGCCAGGTTCACTAAGCTGACGTGTTAGTTGGGGTGGGGCAGAGGGAGGAAGGGGGGAATAGCCAGGATGACTCACCACAGTCAGGGAAAGGGCTTGAAGCAAGAAATTGGGCTACAAGGAGCTCACAATAGTCCAGAGAGATAGCATGAATATGTATAGAAGGGGTGAGCAAGGGGGGTACAGGATTCAATCTAGTAAATCTGAAGTCAGTACTGCAGAAAGGTGAATGCAATGTATGGGAGCATAGCTCGCGGAGCGGCAACAGTGAAAATGCAGCAGCACACACCTTCTTCAGTGGGGGCCGTACTAGCTTGAGAGTCCTCAACTTTACCTTTTCAGTGGGAGCCACACTAACTTGAGAGAGTCCTGAAAATTTCCTTGGACAGATAACCTGCACTGTAACACATGCCCTGACTCCAGCTGGTGTCTGAGCAAGTGAGATTAAAGCTAGTTTACATATCACTATATGAGGTACAGTGATATCTCTGAATGAAGAACAGAGATACCCTGAGGATTATCATGTAATAAATTTCCTGTTTTGACTTGTGCTGCTTCATAATGTGGTCCAAAAATAGGGAATCCACTTACCCGCCCTTGATATCTGTATGAAGATACAATTTTTGCACATACCTGAACCAGAAATTTGTGAACAATAATGTAGCATTTTAACTTTCACAGGGGTAGAATACCACATAACTGCTGATACTCTTCTGCCACATGTCACCTTTGTGATATGGAGGGGGGAAAGATGCATATATATATATATATATTTATGTATATGAAAAAAATTCAGAATGGGGCCCTTCAACTATCACTGAACATAAACGCTGTACAAAAATATGCAAGATGAATAATATGTACTTGTTTATGTTTTATGGCTTGTAATAGATGCCTGGGACAAGTCTGAAGTTCCTCTAAGTATTTCTTTTCATTCTAATTAATGTGGGGTTTTACATAATAAAACAAAGATACTGTACCTCTGAATGATCAAATAAAAAGACCCGTCTTTTATCTAATTAAAAAGTGTTCAATAACTTTTCAGTCAAAGGCTTCAAAAATGACCTTAATGCTTTTTCTCTTTTTCTGTTCTTTTTGCAGAACAGGGTAAATTAAATGTTTCCAAAAAAGGATGCTTCTATATCTGGAAAAAAACCCCACTCTTATGACTTCTTTTTCTAGAAGTTAGTTTTTACTATATTGGATTTACACATTATACATTTCTAAAATCAATTCAAAACAAGGAAAAATATTTTACTTTGGTCCTTCAGTGGTCTGTACTTGGGTTGAAATAGTTTTGTTAAAGATTATTTGTATTTATGTTTAATAATGTGAATGTCCACAGCACTGAACACACTCATTAGTGTCTAATGCTGGGCACGCTAATGTTTATTTGCAATACTTGTCTCCTGGTAGCAGATATTAATTTGTTTAGTATTTATAAACATCAGAATTTGAAACGGAGTGATTTCTTGCCTGCAGTGACCATAGTAGAAATCTAGGTTTTATAATATATTGACATGTTGACTTGATGCCACAAGTGCCCTTGCTTTTAGATACCTATTTTTTAAGTTCCTAGTTATTTCAGAAACAGAATGTAGTGTGGTTTATGAGGTGTGAGTAACTACCTGGCATGGATTATCTGTGCCAACATGAATAAAACAGTCTAGTAATAAAAGGAATGTGCAAATACAGTTAAAGCTTTATGATTTGGGCATAATTATTAATATGGCATGTGAACAGCTGCCAGCTTTCAGCCATGTAATACTGATAAGAAAGCATACACAAGCTTGTACTCTCTACTTCAGACGTGAAAATAAAAATTAAAAGCATTGGTTTCAACTTTATTCTATATCAATCTTGAATGTTTTATTAACCAAATAACGCTGTTTTAAACAAACAAATGTTAGCATGCTTAAAAGATGTATTGTACTAACAGTACATGTTGTAACTTAGCTAGACTTGTATAGTCACAGACCTTATTGTGTCAACAAATATTGTTTATGGTAACTTTATAAGGAATGGGTAAATTCTGTCTTAGGTTACATTGATGCCTCTGAGAACGAAGTTTGATTGCATAAGTTCAGGTGGGTGTTCTTCCATTTCTTAGCAGAAGTGACTTTAAATAATATACAAAATGTTTTAAACGTCCTTGTTGAGCTCCCGTGCCAAGAAACACTTCCAAATGAAAGGATATCTTCATATAACAGTGTGGCTTATAAAAACAGCCATTTTGTGCATTCCTAATCCACACCCCTCAGGAATGCAGGATTTTTAAAGAGCCAACTAATTATATTGAACCTAATTAAGACATTACATGATAAATGGACAGACTTGGCTTTAGATGGCATTACAAAGTACAGCATCAGAAATCACAACTTTGTGCACTTTGATTTTATTTTACAGCCCTAATTTCTGTTTACAATGTGTATAAGGAAAAACACAATTCAAAAGAATGAACAGAATATACACAATTTTCTGTCAGTTCAAAATCGCTGTTTTTCAGATTGTCTGTTCTGACCTTTAACCTTTACACAAGACACTGGTTCCTAAACTGTGCACTGTGATCCCTGGAGAGTTCAGCTGTTGGAAGTGGGAAGCAATAGAGGGATAAGCACAGCACTGTGCCAGCTAATAGGGTGCAAAAAGTGAATAGAGCAAAGTTCATTAGAAAAGGACATGGTGCAAAATAGCTTGACAAGTGTTGCATTAAGAGATTCTTAATAGAAGAGAGATGATGATTTGCTCTGATGAAAATGGTAATTTCAAAACTATACGCTTTGGCATTGTTTCTTCCCCCCCCCCCCAATCATGAATCTTAAATTCAGCCAGTTTCTGTTGATTAAGAAAGGAAAGAATGTGTGAATAAGGTTGCTGAAACCATTATTGAATACACAATGAAGTGCTTTGTTCTCCCAGCCAAATCAGAGAGTTATGGATGAGATTCAGATTATATTCAGGCATAAATTCTGTGCTGTATGCCTACAAAACATGCCCTTAGATAGCTTTTAAAAATACAGTTCCTCCTCCTCTTAGGAAGATTACATCAAAAGAAAATAGTAACAAATGTGTGTTGTACTAATAAGGACTGTCAGGCTGAGTCACAAGACTTTTCTGTATAATAAGGATAAGCAGAATGAATTTTTTTCCAACAAAGCTAAACTTTCGAGCAAGACGTTATTCCTTGGAAAGTTTCCAGATTTTAACTGTTAGGGAATAGTAAATTAATAGGGAATAGTAAATTAATATGTATAAAGTATCATTAATGGATCTGCCTCCACTACAAAAGTATTTTCTAACCTTACTACTTTAGAATTCAGATTATTTTCATTAATGAAAAAGATGTTATGGAAATTCTTCTGCTTCCGCTTAGTTTTACTATGTACAGTGTTACTGAAAAAGAGTTGTGGCCTTTCTAAAACTGAATTAATGATTTATTTTTCTTTTAATTAGAAGGTATAGATAAAAATACAGCTTTGCATCTAATACAGCGATGGTCCTTTCAGTGCTTGTGGAATGAATGCTGCTTGCTACAAGCAAGTGAGGAAACTTGCTGTTCTTCCAGAATGTTTTATTCTTATGGTGCATTAAAGAGAATGTTTTGGATTTTTAGGAAGCTTAATAAATATCTACAGCCATAATTAAGGATCTCATTTCAGAACAGAAGAATGATTTCCAGGATTTTAATTATTTTAAGATCTAATTGTACGTAGACTGGAAAATAATGTTGGGATCAAGGTTTAGTTTCATTTAAAGAAATCTTGATGAATGCAAGAATTCCTATATGCACGTATGGAACATGCGTGGATTAAAACACTCCGAACTGAGGCTCTGATTTCCTTTAAGCGGCTGTGTCTCATACCTGCAGTATTTGAGCCTAAATTGTTGTCATATAGTCCATTTGCTATACATAGCATAATAATGCATTAAACTGAGTGCACCTAGGTGTTGTTATCCCTTAGGTATTTGTGCTTTACGAGGCAACATCTCTAGACTTCTGATAGCATAGGAGATGTGGGAGCAGGAAGAAGGGCGCAAGTCCCAAAATCTGGCTTTATGTAAAAAACACAAATTCGGGAATAAAAATTCTATTTGTGCATTATAAACAAAGACCAAATATGTTCTTTCACAACCAAATACTCTTCTGCAGTACCCGATGCCACTGGTAGGCCTGCATGTTCCCTGACCCATTTTCTTTTTCCTCCGGGAGGTTTTTCCCTGCACTGATTCTGAGGACATCATGAATTTCACTACTATTTCTGCACTTCTCGAAGCCTGACCAGACTTACTGTTACACATGCTTGTAAGCTGTGTAACAATGTGGGGTAAAAAGGAATATAACGTGTTGCGCTGCTAGCGTGAGTGTATTCAGTCAGCCTACTGCATCCTGGAAATACCAGATTTACTGAGATTTATTGTGGATACACAATATATGCGACACTAATTGGAAGTTTCTGCTTTACTGCATGTGTGCTACACAGCACCTAAGCTACACTGCACATGTTTCTGGCCAAAAAAATCCTTGCAAGAAATGTGATAGTGCTAGCCAGAGAGAATCAGGTTCTAGCTATCGCATCAAACTTAGCATACCTGAATAAACTGTGTTGTTATGAAATAACGACAGAGCATAGTTTTCCTTTGAGACTGTACTGTCAGTGCCAGCTGCTGCAGCAAAAGCAGAATAGGGCTGCATTTTATGTGGATGATGATTTTCTGCCATCTGTATTACATAAACCAGTTTCTGGAATGGGAGCTTTTCTGAGTAGCCATTCTTCTGTTACTTTGTTGTGACACCAACTAGACTGAATTCAAACTTGCAAAAATTTGGTTCAGTTGGCAGAATTTATGTGTGCTCACATTGAAGGACTGCACATTTCCCCCATGTCACTTAGCTTTGTGTTACACATCTTACAATGGATTGGAAAGGGTCTGGTGGTGTTAATTACACCTGGGCACAAACCCACAGACTTTTAGGTTAGGAGGAGCATCCTGAGAGATTAAATTCTCAGCAGCAAATACATAGCACATTATCCACCTTTTATAGACTTACGTGGCTGGTGGCTGTTGGAGACTTCATTTATTTCCTAAGCAGTCACAGAAGCTGCTCTCTGTTCAGAAGTTCTCTAAAAACAAGAGAGTCAGTGTTATTAAAAAGCAGATATTAAAGTCTGGGGGCAGTGCATATCCTTAGGGTCCAGATTTGCACTGTTTAGTAGAACTTCAAACAGTTTTTGCTCCTATGCAATTTCCACCAGAAAAAATGAAAGAATGCATAACAGAGAAATGCTGGGCTGTTACTACTCCTCCCTAACTCTGGGTAAGAATCCCCATCCCCCTCCAGCTTAGGGAAATTCACTGGCACAGAAAGGTATAAATTACATCTCTGTGTGCCAGCTTCAGAAAACCCGGCCACAAATACTTAAGCTGAGAAGATTTTACTCGTTCCTTTAAAGGACAGTGACGAAGTCATCTGCTTTCTCTGATCTCACAGCATTAAAAAAAATTAATAGAATCTTTAAGTCAAAGGATAGTGAAGTCAACATTTCTTTCAGACTTTCATTATTAAGTGCAACTACTTAAAAGTGAACAACTGCTATCAAAGAGGGCACATGTGAAAGTAAAATGAGAAAAAAATGTAGGAGAACGAAAATGCAAGAAGTAGCTTTTAGTATAAAGATTAACCACCCTTCCTTTATTCATCGCAGGATAATTCACTGTAACTGAATTAATGGTGAAATATTCAGCAATAGGCCTTGGTAAGGAAGTAGGAGCAGTGTATCAGGATATCCTTTTTCCGCCCCAGAGTACCAATACTTTCAATTTTATATACAACGGAAGTAATTAATTGTAACACAAAGAAGCACAGCTGTGTTTCCTGATGGTCACACATGCAATAGCTACTATTGTTTAGCCTTTTGAGTATGTACACTGAAAACTGTTCAGCTGCTTTGAACAGTTTATACTTTTGGGGATTTAATTTCCATCGGTAGCTTTTGCATTTATAGTGGAATTTTAATATGCTATTATCTTAGACCCAATCCCGCATTGCTAATCAGGTAATTTTTTGCTGATGCCAGTGGGAGTTTAAACTGAATTAGGTGTAGCTGCCAATTCTGGAGATTTGCAGACACAGGCCAATTTCTCACTGGAGGAAAAGGAAGTTATAGACTATTTGTCAGTATTTGCTTTTAGCTGTATGCGTTTCTTTAACTTGTTCGAGTTGTTCCAGTGTTCAAGTATCTTACAGACTAAGGCAGAAAAGCTTTATTGCTAGGACTTCATTACACATTTTCAGACACATTAGCTGACCGCTGTGACTGAGATACAATCATATCCTTTTCTTATTATTAATTCAGTAGACCTATATTATTTTGGTTTTGCTAGAATATGAAAAAAGAGGAGAATGAGAGTATTTTGCTGCATTTGTTCTTATTTAACAGCAATGCATTCATGGTTAAATATATGTTTAGACAGAGAAAAAAAATTAAGGATTTGATTAATTGAAATAATCTGGTTAATTTGTTTTGTATAGGATTCAGTTCCGTTTCATTCTAACAAGCTTGGAAGAACATAGCATTTTCAGTCTCATAAATGTCTGCCTTTGTAAATCTCTGCACTACCCACTGTTGCTGCCAGAAACACATCCACTTGAATCCACGCCTCTTGAGGACAAAGCTGTTATACACACCAAGACAGAAATTTTCTGTCTTGAAAAGAATTCTCCCTGTTTAACAGCAGGTTTAAAAAACATTTCCTCTTTCAGCATTGGTTCAGTTTCTGTTGCTGAAAAGGATCGTTATCAAGAAATGAATTTTCTGTTACAGAGGCTTGAGGGGATGAAGCCTCAGTATCAGTAGGAGAAATGTTAATGGTTTTGGATCTAAGGATTGTTCAAACTTTTAAAAGAAACTAACAAATACCTCTTATAATGAAAGGTGGAGGAATGCAAACATATCTTAGATAAATTCAGTCGCAGAGAGAAGCTAGTAATTAAAACTCCCTTGTAGATCATTTGGCACTGCAGACTGATAGTTAATTCAGAATATAAATTTTAAAATCAGCACTAGCGTCTAACTCTAAATACCTCATCTTCTCAGAGCAAATGAAGACTTTAAGGATTTTATTTGCATGCATCTAGGGGAAAACATATTACTAATTCTCCAAACAAACTGCTGTGAGTGAAGCACCCAGGTGAAGCCTCTGCTGAGCCTACAAATATTTTCTTTTTCTGTGTAAGACTTCTAAGGTTCTTACTACCCAACATTGGCCTTAAGAAAAACAAAATAATTTGAAATGTTTCCTTGTATTTATAAGGAGAGTTGTCTCCGGGTTCATTATGGCCTGGTGAAAAGACTAGAATATGTTTTTTGTACCTTTTTTGTCCATAAAACAGAAACATGCAGCTCAACTAGGCAGAAGAAACAGAAAGAGCGACAGGAAGTTTGGTTCTTGCCTGGCAAAATGTCTCCTAGAGCACTTGCAACATCAGACAAAGTGCTCCCATTACTACAGCCCTTTGCAAGATGCAACTGAGCTCCCTACCACACAGCTCCCTAAGGAATCGGTTCATGTCCTGCAGCAGCTGCCGAAGGCACGTGACAGGTATAGCCATTACGTTCTCCTTCCTCCCTGTCCACCTGCACAAAGAAGAATCCAGTCTGCAGAAACCCAGAAGTAATTCCGAAATACACCAAGTGCTTAAGCTGTGGGAACAGTTTCCTGTTTCCCTGTGCCTGTGCTCTGCACGTTGAGCCGTTATTCCCTGGAGTATCTCCACAGTGCTCTCCAGTGCTGCACTGTGCTCAGTTCCACACCACACTTGCTGGACTGAAGGTTGGCCGGGGCTTGCGGTGCTGATGAATACTTTTGCCTTTTTACTATCAGTGCTTCGCTAGCAGACATTTTTAAAAAACACCCTTTTTCACAGATTTTTTTCGGCCTTATTGAATTAATTATGCTTACATTTAAAATGCTTAATAAAATCCATGACATTTCTAAGTAACAGACAGCCGAATAGATTTATAATCAAAAGAATGTGCTTTCAAGTAAAATAATTCTGAAAAAAGACAAAGCCAGATTCACGTCATTTTAAGTGAAAAAACTGTGTCCCTGGCTGAAGGGTAATATTCTTTTAATATGTAACATGGAATATTTATTTTGGTAACAGTAACAGAGAAGTACTCATCTAATTGCAAACAGTTTTTAAAAAATATATTTGGACCACAGATTTAAGACATATGAATTCCAGAGACTGAAGGGAAGAAGGATCTACAAAGATAAAGTCCTATCACATGGATGACCTTCTCCCTATATATACCGCTTTGTTCTTAAAGATCTTTTGATATTTAAGATTTGCAGTTCCCAAGTGATTCCAAGAACTAATAAGAAATTCCTGGAGAGGAAATGACAAAGAAAGCAGCTGGAAGATGATCCAATTCATGATTTAATTTTTTTTTTTAAATACAGCTCTCTTCATCATGACGCTCAGTCTTGAACTGCTTCTTCTGTATTTCGTGTTAGACATCCACATCCCATCCTGGCCAAATGTCAAATGAACATAAGTTTATTTTCAGATTTTCAGACTACAGAATCTTTGAGTGTTGCTTGATTAACAAAATAAATACTTCATGTTACCAAAACCTGATGGGTCCGAGTTTTTGCAGATTCCTAAAGCCTTCACCAGGTGAGCCGTCTGTTACTGATAACTAGCTCACTGGAACCCTGTGTCTTTCTGAGTGCCTATCACCTCAAGCGTTCATCTTCTGGTTTGAATAGGTATCTCTACCTATCCTGCAAGGGAAACAAAGCAAAACAAATCACGTTTGACTCTTTGTGGTTTACTTGACAAAAATCTTAGGCTGAATTTCCACAGTTACTTTCCTTTGGCGAAACACGATTGGGTTCTTCAGGCAGCACATAAAGAAAGCTTCCCAACATCAGGTGGAACATCTCGCATGTCAGGATTGGTCAACAATCCCCTTCTCACACGCAGACCGCTGTATGATTGCAAATAAGGAATTTTAGTCTACGCACAGTGTCTTCCCGCTTTTGTTTGTGAATCTGTTTCCAAAACGACAGTTTATACCTGTATGAAACTGGAAACATATTGCAAGCACTGCACGGTTTTGAAAGACACCAGTACTTGCCATGTGATGTTTCAGCAGACATCCATCACAATCCAAATACTTTTTAAGGTTGTTATGATTCATCATTTTAGATCAAGAGTCAGTTCTGTCTCCTGCAGCCCTAATATCATTATAACGTAGTTTACTTTTACTGACTTTAGTCTGTGATTAACAAGTATTTACACGGGGCTCATTTACGCAGAGAACTGGCATATTGGCAATGTGAACTTCAGCCTCAGCAACGCTATTTTTGACCTGCCCAAGGACCACCACTTCTGATGTCTTCAGTGCCCGAGTGCCTTGGAAAGTGCTAGCTGAGATGGCAGTTCGTGCAATGTGCATCAGAAATGGGATGAAAATGGTTGATCCATTTCACACAAGGGATCAAATATATTTCAAGGCTAGTGGCTTTTGCTAAGTTCATGCATACTGGATTTAAACCAATATCCAACATTTGAAAAGCACAGGACTGGATGGATTACCACACAGATTATTACTTAAAGAGACGCTAGCTCTAACAGCTTTGGTTCTGGTTGGGAGCACACACACGCATGTTGCATTCTTCTTCCATATTGAGTGTCTATTCTGCTGCTATAATCTGATAGTAGACAGAGTGGAAGAACAGCAGACTCATATTTTCCTTTGAAATTATAAACATAAGCATACAAGTTCTGTATTGCTTGGCATGAAAGCTGTGATTTTGCCTTTCTTGCAGGCTGTCTTTGTTTTGGACACTGCCAGATTTTTCTGGATGATGGTCATCGGAAAAAATTTTCTAAAAGTCTAGTAAGACAAGACCTGCATTTTTAAATGCCGATCACCATCGTATCTGGCCATCGACACTTACTAGGTGTGCCTTTAACTGCCCTACATTTTAAAGGAGTCGGTGAAGTTGATAGGTTTGAAATGATGCTTCCTCTTTTGTTTTGCTATATAGGATAGCATGCAAGCTAAGCACTCGCCTAACAATCCGTGGGTCTAACCTGTGAGAACGATATTGCGGAGCCAGTGCTCTCATCTCGCATTCAGAGGTGACAGCTCTGGAGCGGAGGACACGACATTTACAAGTCCTATCTGATGCCAGCATGCAAAAACGGAGCTAGACTGTGGAGAGAGCAACAAAATAAGCAAGCCGGTGTTTCCCACAGTGTATGCACATGCGGCTATTTGGCACCGATAAGTGAGATTGCTTCCCAATTGGTTACTCTCTAGAAACAGTTTATCAGGGCAGGCATCTTGACAATAGCAATTGCTGGTGTGTCCTGAAGGGTGTTTTGGTCTGCAGCAAAGGGAACCTGAGTAGGTTTGTATGAGCCGTATGATCTTCGTTTCCCCCTATAGCTGGCTTTGTGTACAAAGTTCTTGACACAGAAAACCCAAGTGACAGGACAAGTGAAAGGGCAGACCACATCAACAACACAACTGCTGCCGCTTTGTTGAGTGAAGGATTAAAAAAAGCAGCCCAGGGAACTGTGCAGTCTCCCCATCACATGATATACTGCCATGAAAGCTCCTTCTGCGCTGCTGCTGGGAGACATCACTTGAAGACAGACAGACAAATTACTACTTTGCTAATTTGTCCTAATGATGAGGAGCTTGGAAATTCAATGCAAATCACGGCCCTCAGCAACCTTATCAGTGCGCAAAGCAGCTCATTGCAGAAGCCATAATGTATTCCAATCTAACTAACTGGGCTTATTTATTTAGAGATACAGGAAATGGAAAAAAGCAAACAAACGATTCTGTCCTTTGCAATGGAACTCCTCCCCTCATACGGCACTGCAGTGTCAACCTTGTCAGAATTATTTTTCCACAAAGCTAAAAGGCCCGTCGGAGGCCCTCGTTTTTCCCTGGGACACCACTGCCGCCATTGCCTGCTCGTTGCCCACCCCAGCTCACGCACAGACCCCTTTAATTCACATCAAAGCTGCCACGGTAATCCTCCACCCCACCTACTCTGTGCATCCTGGCAGCTTGTCCATTTTCCACGGCGCCAGCTCCACCAGCATCTGGATGGAGCTTCCAGGCCCGGCAGCCATATCCAGCCTTCGCCGCTTCTCACGTCTCAAACCCTCTGCTCGGCCAGCGGCGCCTCCACGACACCTACTCGGCCACCTTTGGCCCTCACACCTTCCTGGCCTTTCCTAGAGGAGCTCCCGCATCCTCTTTCACTGGGGAAGCCCTCCTCGGCGGCGGGGTAAGGCGACGTCTCGGTACCGGGGCTGGGGGCGCTGGGCGGGCGCCCGAGCGGGGCAGGGAGCCTAGCGACAAGCTGGCTCGGCTGGCTGCGGCCTGCGCTCCCGCCCGAGGAGGGGCTGG
>VZTL01068118.1:6094-16398 GCA_013400535.1 Scopus umbretta | reverse complement strand
CCCAAACCCCCAAACCCCCAAACTCTGGCTGAAGAAACGACGGACCCGAATCCTCGCACGTACCTTTGCAGTGAGGGACGGTGCTGTTGCGTGCCGATGAAGTACGATGTTTTCATAACTGATGACAAAATCTATTGTAGAGGGTTTAAACCCACGAATGGCTCTTGACCACCCTTCCATCAACCGCCCCCTCATCTTTATTTTTTTATTTTTTAATTTTTTTTTGTAAAAATCAAGAGTGAATGCAGCAGCAGGGAATGGTAGCAAGTTGTGGTATTTCCATTCAGCGGTCGCCTGTCACTTTGTGTCCAAGGTTGTAGGGTGATTCTTCCCAGTGTAAATTGATTGCGGTTCGAATTTACATGTTTTTTTGTTCTCCGTGGACAGGTAGTTATTTTTGAGTTCTTTGAGTCCTGGGCATTGTTCAGGCCTGTTATCTGTAGGAACGGAGAAGCTCCTTTTGTAGGCGCGGAAGACTGCTGGATTGAAAAAGTTGCCTGATTTGTAGTAGAACCTAGTCCTGGAATTAAAAAAGTTACACGAGAGCCATTTATGTTCAGAGACTTTATCAAGTCCATAGCCAGAAATACCCCGTGCTGTGGCATTTGTAGCAGGCTGGGTAAAATTCTTGCTGGCAATGTATTTGTCCTTTGTTCTTGTACTTTTGTTCCGTTTGTAACTTGGGTTATTCAGCATGTTTCGTTTGTTACGTGAGCGTGTGTGTATTTTATATGTACTTCTATAAAGGCACGCAGCCTGGGAAGCTTTGAGTTCTAGTCTGAAATTTTGTGGAGGACCTTCTCGCACAGCTGCAAGATTCAGCTGCCAGTCCTCGGTATGTCCCACTGGTGGCTCTGTTCCAGGGACAATGAGTATATGTGGCTGGAGCTGAATCTCTTTTTTTTTTTTTCTTTTTCTTTTCAAACTGTGAAGTAATTTAGGTTTGAAACGGACCTCTGGGTGTCATCTGGTCCAGCTCCTCTTCAGTTTAGAGGAGAAAGCTGTTGGTAAATTGGAAGCCTGAAATAGCGTGTTGCTTAGAATTCACTGATCAAATACGTGTTTACTGAAACAGTATGTAGCTAGCACGTAGAGTTTCTTAAAGTGAATGCATGGGACCCAAATCCTAATGCTTTTGACGCTGCTCCGCAAGATCCTTGCAGTGAGAGGTGTGTGCTTTGTTGTGAGAATTAAAAGTACCGAATATGGTAGAGCGTGTGAATGATGTATGTGCTTTTTCTGGATACCAGCATTCAGGCATTGAGAATCTAAAGTGTAAGCGGTGTAACCAGAGTAACTAACTTTATTCTTTACGGTAGTTGGTGTATTTATTAAACTACTTCAAGTCAGGGCTAACAAAATTTTGATGGTGTTTGGGGTTGAATATGGTGCTTGTTCAGATGTGCAGTAAACAACGTCTGCTCGCTTCTTTCTAAATGGCCATGGGTTTGCCATAGATGAGCGTTACTGTTCTATGAAATATCATGAAGTATTGCACTGCAAAGAGAAGAGGATTTTGAAGAAGCAATAGACAATTTTGTCTGCTACCCAGAGGCCTGAAAGGCAAGCAATTGAGGATGAACTGATTTCTTTTTTTAATTTAGTTTTTATCTTATTATTTTTTTCTTGTTTTTAAAATTAGGAATGATGATAATGTTTTAATTGTTCTCCAAGAAGCAGTATACAGATTCTCTGGCTATGTGATATGAAAAAAAAAAAAATTAGGGAAGGACTTACTAAATATTCACTAGATTGTATTTTTATAGTGAGAAATCAGTGCAGGCTATATTAATAGTTTAAAAGAAAAATGTGTTTTGAAAATAGTGATACTGAGTAACTCTGAATTAATGGAATCTCTCTTAAATTCTGCATCAGTCAGTGTAACAAAGAACTGTACAGCTTTCCAAGGCACAGAGGGGCACAAACACGTAGATAGGAGGATCCGAGTACATCCTCTTCACAGGAGGCATCAGAGAACAGATATTAGTGCTTGCACTAATTTTGGTCTAGCCAGGCTTTCCAAGAGAAACAAACCCGCCTTCTCCAAAGCCCTTAAAAGCAAACAAACCAAAGGAAAAAAACACCCCTCCTTTTCGTTTTTGTTCATCGATGTGGCTGGTAACTTAGGATGAAGACAGTGTCTCTTTTCAAGAGCAGGTAAAGGTCTGACACACGGAGCTGCGGTAACTTCTGTGGTAAATTGCTGAAAAGCGTAGATGGATGAACGAGACGGTGCGTGGCAGGGAGTGTGTTACAAACGTGCATGTTTCTCCCTTGCATATGTCAGGCATCAGTTGAAGATCTGTCCTTTCTATCTGGGTATCTGGGAAAGTGTCTGGTATTTCTTGGCTCCTCAGTGAGAAGAGGGCATCTTTTCAGTGCCTGGGATTTTCTTCACTTGCCTTACGGTCATCTGTAAATAAATGACAGAAGCAACTCAGTAATTTGAAGATATATCACGCCAGAGTTGTACGTGGGCACAGATGGAGTCCTCGGAGCCTTGTTTCACTTGTTAATGTTCCCAAAACGCAGGACTTGGGGGCGGGCGCAGAGTGCATGTGCTTGGTGGCCTGACAGCGGGCTTTTCCTTTCACTGCTGCTGATTTAGTGGTTCCACTTTTTCCTTTCTTGGACAAGATCTGCAGAACCCTCTCCAGTAGCCCCACCACACTTGTGCTGATGGTCCCTGGTTTCAAATCATCTGTGCCTTCCACGATGGTTAGAGCTTTAAAGGGAAAGCAAGGAATTTCTTTCTGCCTGGTTTTCTTGCAATGCCTTAAAAGTTGCTGTGAAGTCTGTTGAGGGTTTTATATTCTCAGACATAGTTTTACGTATTCTGAAAAATGTTTAAAGCTGAAAACAAACATAAAATTTAACCTGCTATATTGTGTCCTTTAAAAATAATATGGATACTGGAATAGGTGATCCTTGGAATAGGACAAAAAGCTGACATAGTCACCTCATTTGTCTTCACTGTGCAGAAAACATCATTTTAGTGTTCTGAATGCTTTTGTTGAGATGTAAGGAATAGCGATTTTGTGAGGGATTCAGTCCAGAAACGTCTGCTCAGTACTCTGTACTCTGTGTACGTAATCCTCAAGAGGTTTAGTCGGATACAAACGAATAGCTGGCCCACCGCTCGCCAGGCAATCAACTTGGGGACAAGCTGCAAACTTGCCAGAATGGTCTTCGCTGTGAATTGGCTTCCCAGTGCCTCACCAGGTGTGTGTACAGAGTGTGTTAGGTGTATTTAATGCCCACTCTCCCCCAAAAGCAAAACAAAGCAATTATTCTACTACTCTTCAATATATCTTCAGTATATATTTTGAAATTCATTGTACTGGGCTTATGACACCGAAGCATTTTATGTCATCCTATATTTGATATATTGAGAAGACAGAGAACTTCATTCATGTTGTGGTAGTGATAAAATGCATGAGTTTCTGGTTGTGATCAGCTGCACACGAGTGGTATGAAAAATACGGTCATCCTGTTTCAGATTTATAATCCAGGGAGCTTCATTTCTTGCCATTTTTCTAATGGGTGTCTTGTAGTTGCCTTGCCGTTTCATTTGCATTCTGTACCTTTCAGTTAGGTTTACTGTTTTACGATGGTCTAGTTAATGAAATTCAAAATAAGTCTTAAAGTAGGAAAATAAACTCTAGTTCATCGTTGTGATAAAATTCACAGATTGTATACGCGTGATGAAAGGAGAAGCAACGGCAAAGCCTTAGTTAAGGTCCAGCGCGTTACCACCTCAGAATTTCCGCAGGGACATCTGTTAGTACAGAGGAGGTGATCGGCACAATGGAGCTCTTCCTGGGAGTCATCAGCCGAGTCTGCTACCTGTACCAAATTCACTGGTGGTTGTGTTCATTGCTGGGGGGGAAAGTGTTCTGAGTAGCATGAAGGGTATGAACTTTATTTAAATGTTTTAAAAGGTTCTGGTAAGACAAAAATCCGTGAAGTAGTAATTCACAGGGTGCCTACCTGCAGCATGTGACTGAATGCTCTGCTGCTCATTGTTTTCCCAAAACAGAGAGGAAACTATATATTTAAATATGTGTATATATATTTATATATAAAATATATATAAATATATATAAAATATATACTAATATATATATTTAAACTGTAGGTTTAAATGTAATTTTAGTACGTGACAAGTTGGCTGTGCATTAAAGGGGGGGAAAAATCAGTATTACTATCTCAGTTCTGCAGTACTGTAGCTTAATTTGCATCGTATGTTATAACGGCAGCAATGCTTTTTACAAAAATTTGAAGTCACTGAAACTTTCTCAGTGTCTCCTCAGATAATTGCTTTACATGATGGCTTCAGTCAACTTCGCTAGCAGAAAACGTGGAAGCAACTAGCAGTTCTTTGTGTCTGTATTCCCTCAGTTCACCATCTTAAAGAGAAAACTGTCAATCTTGCCGTGTTTTGGCCGATAAAAATACAAGCAGATGTAGCAGGTATAAGTCAGAGAAGTATCAAAGAAAGTCTCAGAAGATACGTACCAGGGTACAGACCTGGTTCATGGAAGTGGTTTCCTCTTCACTGCTGCAGCTGTTGAAACAGTCTAAATCTGCTTTTCCTTAAGTCTCTTGTCTTCATAGTGTTAATTATTAACAACTTTTTCTTGATTTGAAAAAAAACCGCAAAACAGCCATAGGCCTTCGCACTTCCGTTGCGAGAGCCCGATTCCAAACTTGACTGGAAATCAGTGGGCAGAGCCCAAAAGACTTCTGGAGGGCCGAAGTCATCCGAGATTTCACTTCCACAGAGAATTAATATTCTGCTCGCGAAAGATTTGTTATGCAAATGAGTACATTACCTGCTGGGAGTCAGAATTTCCAGGATATGGAAGTGGTGAATAAGCTCAAATACAATTTTGTAAATCAATCCTTCTTTTCCCTATTCTTTGTTCAGTTGGAAATTCACAATGTGGTGGTGATGCAGAGGCATGGGCACTGTCCCGTGTTGTTGTGCAGGGGTATAGAGGGTTTGAAAAGGAAGCGTGAACAGATAAGTTGTGAGGAATTGTTCAGCAGGAAGAATAGATACTGAAATAGGAAATAGTGTATTATCCCATCGTCCACCGTGCTTGGGAATGAAGGAGCTTGGAGAGTAGAAGAGAACAAGAGTAGCTTATCGGAAGACAGTGAACCTCAGTGACTGGAAATGCCAATGGGAAAACCAGAAAGCTGTGTAAAACGTGCTCCTCCTTGCTGCATATCCTTCTTCATGGAAAAGAAATTCATCTTTTACAGAATGCCTTGGAGAAGGTTTCGGAAACCTTCCTGTGCCCTTCTCTGTGTTGGACGAGGGACAAGCCTCGCAGTTGTCAGACACTGGTCTGGACAACTGAGAATTAGTTACAAGATGGGATTGGGACAGGGCGCAGGAAAGCATGGCCAGCTAATGAGGCGCAGCCAGTCTTCTTAGACTCAACACCCAAAACATGGACTGTCTTCTCTTCAGATTATTTGAAGGGATTTTAGCAATAAGCAAAAAATCAGTAGTGATTATGACTGTTAAGCAGAAATGTCCCTGATGATAGAGGGTACGGGAAATTTTATTAGGAACTTTATTTGTATTGCTTTAAAGTATTTTTTAAAACTTGTTTTGAATATCTTCTCACTTGGAGACAAAGCAAACAATAAATCTCACAGGACGAAAAAGTGTTTTTTTCTTTTTATGTATTTTTCTAGTTTTATCTTCTATATTTACCAGTTCACAACCATTTAATCTTTTTTTTTTTTTTTTTTTTTTTGTGGAAATATCCTGTAGAAAATTTTCTGTAGGAGTATTCTGAAGTGTGTGCTGTTCATTAGGATTGAAGATTGTGTCCTTCCTCACCCAGGCAAATTATTATTGTGAGCTTAAAATTAAAACAAAAATTCAATAGGTTTTGCAGCCAATCTGTCACCTTTGCTGAGCTGAACCAGTGATCCTACTAGTGATAATTCTTTAAAACTCATGGTGTGGACCGAAGTTTAAGACAGACGGTATTGTATGACCTAGTCTTCTACTTTGATATACATGAATGGAAATTGTTTTTAACAATGCTAACTCCATTTAATTTTTATTGTTGGGTTTTGGGGTTTTTTTACTACTTTTGCATTAATTGATTCTTTACTGAATTGGTTTAAGTTGACAACCACTGATACTGGTTTACATTAATCCTTTTATGTTTTGTAAAGCTCTTTTGGTACATGGTGAATTAATATATATATATATTTTTTAAGCTTACAACTATAATTAGTTTAATATGACTCTAAAAAGAAAGAATCAAAACCTGGAGCATTGTCCTGCTCAGAAGTTAGGGCAGAGGGCTCTGGTGAAGCGTAGGAACATTCCTGTATAGCTGATATTCTTCAGTTTCCTGCTCTTAAAATTTCATGGAAGGAATGCAGTTAGAGACTCGCCAATTTGGTTTAAACCAGGAACTGCAAAATAAAGCTCGACCCAGACAGGACAGTTTTTTATTCAAACCCAAGCCTCTGTTGAACTGTCTGTTTTGGTTCCTCCCCTGGCCCTGCTTCACTCCCCCACCTCTTTTCAAATTCACAAGTTTTTAAATGTAGAGATGTTTCTAATTTAGAAAATTATTTTGCCATAATGAACTAAAACAGAGAGGAGGAGACTAAACTGAGGGAGGTCAAGAAACAGATGGAAATAGAAAATCTGAGAACATCTAGTAAAAAAAAAAAAAAAATCACCCTTGAAATAATGGAATCTAAATGCTGAAATTATATATCTGCTCAGCAGCTGTGCATTCCTTAGCCAGAGGTTCTGCTGCAGAAATGGCATTAGTCAACTTTTTCTCAAAGTTTCAAATGGTGTTGTATAATATTTACATCTCTCTGTAATACTTTCGGTAGCAGTCTTAGGAACCAGGGGTTCGGGGGGGAGAACGGAGGTGGAGGAAAGAACCGGTGAGTTGATGTAAGAATTTCCTTCTTTGTCCTTGAGCATCTGTAGCATGTACCATTGTTTGCTGCAATGAAATTCTGTGATTTTCTTTCTTGGTAGTTCTTTATGACTATGTTTTAATTTCTGCTGACTTAGTTTCAGAGGTGAGGTTGGTTGCAGGAAAAATAACCAAATAAAAAAATGTATGAAATGAGTGTGCACTAGTGAGAAATGAATGTTACAAACGAAGAAACCTGCCTCAAGTATTTCGCTCCCAACAATGGCCAGTACTATTGCTCCAGAGGAAAGCACAAGGCAGTCTGCAGCAGACACCTGTGGCATTGCACTGCTCTGTGGAAGCTTCTTCCTACATCCCAACAACCAGGAGCTAGCTGAGACTGTAACGCACAGCAAATACGTTTAAGTACATATTCACAGCATGTTTTTATATGGTATCTTAAAACGTTAAACCATTTTAGTTAAACGTCTCTATAAGCTATTAAGCAAGTTATAAAAACGTATAATTTTACGTTTTCCTTTGTGTTCTTTTTTCTTTGTACTGTTTGGACGATGGTGGTGTTCATCAGAGTTACCTGTTGGTACTGAGTTTTACGTATATTAGAGCAGGTCTTTGAGCAGGGCTTGGTTTGAGTGCTGATGTGAATGGTGATTTAGTTAGTGTAAGAGCCTATGATGACTTTTGCTCCGTAAAAAGATAACGCGCAAGGTGACTCTTGCTTCAAAGGATTTTAGCCAAAATGTTTTAAGTTTGAGGTTATGTAAGACAAAGGTCATGGTTTTCAGAAATGTTGAATGCCGTTTTCAAAGCGTACCTGGCTTTGGAAGAAATAATTGCTTACAGGAAGGTATTTTTTTTACTATGTGTACTTGGAACAACCGAAGGTAAAATAATTCTCCTTCAGGTTACTTTCAGTGAGAAGTGGTGGGTGTGCTGCAAATACAGCTGGTATTTGAAAATACTGAGGATTTGAAAGAGCAGAAGTGGGCTTGGGGCAGGGTAGCGGGTGGGCTCAGGTAACGGGGAGCGCAGGCAGAGGAGCAGCGGTGTGGTGAGAAGGGCTTGCTGGGTTTGAGCCCTGGAGCGCGGTGGGCAGAGGTGGCACTCGTCCTTCACCAGAGCCCTCCTCTAACACAGTTTCTTACCTGGGGTAGGAGCGACAGAACCGTGTATCTCCTTTCTCTGTATGTAACTGCATAGCACCTCTTTCCATATCTATGCATACGTTTCCTTTCTGCCAGTAGTTATCGTTCCATTGTCACTTTTGATTTTTCCCTCCAGCATCTGCGACTTGGTCATAGTGTGAAATGAGGGTTTAGGCTATTAAAGCATAGCCAATACGAAGCTTCCCTCTGCACAGACTAAGTTTAATACTTTATTTATTTAGATTTGGCTCTGTTTGACATACGTTGTGGAAAAGACTGGGCACAAACAGGAGAAATCAGAGGTCTGCGTGCAGTCGCATGGCTGCAGTCTTGTTGGGATCAGAGATGTGGTGGGAGAGCTGACATGGCTGAAGTGCTGCGAGGACTGGTTATGGGCTCTCCAGGAAGGACGGGCTGGGGTGGTGAGGGGTGCAGGGTGTTGTGGGTTTTTGTTGTGAGAGCACCATGGAAATTTGTGGAGCTCTGCCTTTTGGGTGGATGAGGAGTCAGCTGAGAGCTTGTGGGTCAGGATTAGCAGCAGGTCAGCATGGGTGATGTTGGTGGGTGTCTGATAGCCTTCTGCAATGAAATGACTAGCTCAGTGAATGACTGGAGAGCAGTGGACATTGTTTATCTTGACTTCCGTAAGGCTTTTGACAGTCTCTCTTGTAACATCCTCATCAACAAACTGAGGGAGGTACAGACTAGACAAATAGACAGTGTGATAGACTGAAAACTGGATGAGCTAACAGGTTCAAAGAGTTGGGATCAGCAGCATGAAGTTCAGCTGGAGACCAGTCCCAGGCAGTGTGCCCTGGGGTCAATGCTGGGTTCCAGTACGGTGCAACATCTTCATAGATGATCCAGATGATGGGACAGAGCGCACCCTCAGCAAGTTTGTAGGCAATACAGAACTGGGAGGAGTTTGATAGGCCAGGTGGTTGTGCAGCCGCTCAGAGGGACCTGGATGGACTGGAGAAGTGAGCAGAGGGGAACCTCATGAAGCTCAGCAAAGGGGAGTGCAAAGCCGTGCACCTGGGGAGGAATAACCCCATGTACTGGTACAGACTGGGGACCGACTGCCTGAAAAGCAGCTTTGTGGAAAAGGACCTGGGTGTCGTACTGGACAACAAATTTAACACAAGGCAGCGAGCATGCCCTTGCGGCAAAGGCGCCCAGCAGCCTCCTGGGCTGTGGTAGGGAGAACGTTGTGGGAAGGTTGAGGGGGGTGATGATGCCATTCGGCTCGGCGCTGGTTGAGATGCCTCTGGAAGGCCCCGGCCAGTTCTGGGCTCCCAGGAAGAAATCGGCAGGTACCCCTGTGGCAGAGAGGTGCTAACAGCCTTGCTGGAAGCAAGTGACAGGGCCTGTTCTATTCTGTGTGTTTGGAAATGGTGTGGAGAGGGGAGTGGATGGTGAGGTGGTGAAACTTGTAGCTGATACAGGTGGTGTAAAATGGCCGTAGCAGTACCAAATGCCTGGATGATAAAACATCAGATGAGGTACAGTAAGTGCAATGTAATTTAATTCAGACAGAGGAAAACCAGTAATAGGCTCTAAATCAGATATTAACACTTGGGGAGATCTTGGATAGTTTTCCAAACAGCTCTTTGCTGTGAAGCTCCAACTTTAGATTGCACCTGTCTGCTTATGGTGTTGAAAACTTTTTTTTTTTTTATTCTCTATCTCTCTTCCCTTTGGATGTGTTTCCACTGTCACTTCTGTATTTTTGTAATTGTGGCCAGGTAGAAGGTTGGATTTGTTTGCTAATCAAGTTGAAAATTAACCCTATAAAAACCCCTGGGTTTTTAGTAGTTCCAGCTCACCGTGAGACCATAAGAGGAGTAAGGGGAGAGGAGGGGCAGCATGTCCCTTCTTACAATCAGCACAGTCTTAAATAAGCTTAAGCCAATTTTGAAGCAGCATTCTGTAGAGTAATTATAAGTTTTTTAAAAATGTGATTACGCAGCTGTACACATTCATTATCTATGGACGTGCATGCTACGTAGTTCTGGTAACACAATTTCAACAATCCCATTAAACTAGAAGGTAATTTTTTTTGGTTTGGTTTTTTTCTTCCCCCAGCAGTACAAATGGGATGCAGTACTAACTAGACCTGGGCTTCTTGAGTCAGGGAAAGAGAAACAGTAAAGGGGGAAATGGTGATTGTAATCTGTAAAACCTTAAATGAAATTAAGACACTGATAGGGAATAATTTGTCACC
>VZTL01068114.1:196-12386 GCA_013400535.1 Scopus umbretta | reverse complement strand
TGGGTGGATGTGTGTGTGTGTGTGCGCGTGTGGAGAGACAACTGGTCTCTCCATCCCGGCCAGTCCGCCACCTCCCCGGGTAGGGCCCGCGCCGCCCGCCAGGGTATCGCTCGGAGTAGGCAAGCGCGTATCAGGCGCCTGCACGGCCTCCGCAAGAAGTCCCCGAGCAAGGGCCCCCACACTCGCCGTCCGACCGGCACCATGGCGGCCGCCACCGGCGACCACGACTCGGCACAGGTAACGGGGAGGGCTACGTGTGAGGTCGCGCGGGCCTTAAAGGGGCGCAGGGCTTGGCAGTGGGGCGTGCCCGCACGCCTCGTCCCGGCAGCGTCCCCTTTAAGCAGCCCGGCGGCCTGCGATGTGGGGTTCGCCACCCCGTGTCTGCAGGCGGGGACCGAGTGCCCCAGGGCCGTCTCTCCGCCTGGGCGGGACTCCTGGAGGCCCGAGGTGGGACAGCGAACCGGCAAGGACCCTGCCGGCGTGCTCGGGCCCTGCCGTGACCGCCTGTGCCACCCCTGATGCTGCGGAGGGTCCCGCGCTCTGCCTCCGCTCAGCCTACCTCCTGGCGTCGGCGGGTGCTCCGGGATAGCAGTTCGCAATTGCAGTTTTTGGGGCTGTTCTTGTAACCTTAGTAACCAGCTAGTAACCTTCGTAGTGAATGAATTACTACTAATTAGCAGAGAGTGTAGTGATGTTACAAAATTTACTCCCATGTCCTAAAATGCTGTCTGCAGCTGACAGTCTGGCTGCAGTTACAGGACTTGTGGCCCTTTTTGGTTATTTATTTATGGTAAGTGGGGTCTTTAGTTTGTTTGGGGCTTTTTTCTGTGTTTGATTTTTGGGGTTTTTTGTAGTTTGGTAACTGTTCACTATTAGAAGTTGTAACAACCTCAACACGAGTAAGCTGTGCTGTGATTCGTCAAGCATCATGCTACAGCATATGGGACGAGGCTTGAAATACCTGTCGGTTTTGTATGTGGAACTGGTCAACAGCCCAAGAATCAAAAACAGCATCGACCAACAACAGGGAGATGAGAATCATCAGCAGACTAGATAATGTGGCCTGTCAGAAAAAGATAACAAAACTGCTTGGTCAAAAAAAAGAAGAAAAATGAGGCATTATTGTCTTGGAGTTATTGTCTTAATATGTAAAATGTTTTCATAGAGATGAAAGGGAAGAATGTCTTCTTTATGTCCATAACTGTTTGGTTAGAGATAACAAGCTTAAGTTTCAGCAAACAAGGTTTAGGTTAGTCATTAGGAAAATATTTCTAACCTGGGGCTGATACCGTAAAAGCTGGTTGGAGAGCTCTCTAAGACTCATTTTTGGAGTTTTAGAAAGCAGGCATTCTTTATAACAGCACTGGGCAGCACTGGGGATCACTCCACCACAAGTGCTCCCACGGGTCACCAAAGCACCTCAGTTCATATACAGAAGAATCATCCATATTCATCAGATTTCCTGGGAAGAGCAGTCTTGTGGTGATGAGTTCCTGGAATTCATTTACGTAGTCCATGCATGCGCCATAAAATTAGGGTTAGGGTCTTCTCACCCTCCCGTGGTCTTCCATAGTCTTCTTTATGCTCTCCACTAGTTGAACTTTGGGCTTCCTTTGTACATATATAGTCATTGAATTAGCTCATCAGTCCTTCGGCCTTGGAATGTGACAGTGGGATCAGTTTAAACTGGTTCTTTGATGCTTATCTCAGTACAAGTGTCCTGAGATCCTGTTACCAGCGATTTACATAGGAGGCCTAAGGTACGTACTCAAGGTCTGCTTAGTCTTGTCAGACAAGAAGTTACATTTTTCGAAATATCCTGTTATAAATTCTGCTCCACAAATAACTAAGACCATCCTTGCAGGGGAAGAAAATTCAGGAAAACAAGGATGCAGTTGAATCAAAAATAAAATAAAAAAAATAAAAATGCAAATAAAGCTTTTTATGTATCACAGTAAGGTCTTGCTCAAGGATTGTCAGGGGTTTAACCCTTTCAGGACAGTTAAACAGATTGCGTAAGGAGTTTGTGACTCACGGTCATTGGAGGTTTTGAAGATGAGGTTAAAGTAGGTGCTTCCAAACCTTGTCAGATTTGCCCCAGGCTGCCATGTCTATCACTTCACCTTCCCTGTCTTCTGCCTCAGAGTCATTGCCACTATCTTGCACCCATGCCATTTCTGCCACGCTGCTGCCACTGCCTCCCCATGCCTGGTTCTGCAAATCTGAGACCCACTGGAAGCATTTTCCTGTGGTGTGGAGCCCCCTGTAGCAAGTGCAACAAGATGCAAATGGTCTATCTGTTCAGGTGGGTGGCATTAAAAAAAGCCTCTGCTTGCTGTGATTCTAAGGGCTAGGAGACAATCTTGAGGGGCTCGCAAAATCACAGTTACCCTTTGCTTTAGTCTTATGGTCTTACTTTAGACCATCAAGGATCACTCAGTCTTCAACTTTAAAGTCACTGATATCAGGGTGGGGGGAGAGAACAGTGACAACACCACTTTTTTCTTAATGTTTCAGCAAAGGTACTGGTACTAAGTAACTACCTGCCTACCAGTTTTGGTATATGCTACTTATTTTGCTTTTTTTCTCTGTATTCTGTGAGTGTTAACAGAATACTCTTGGAAATGTCCTTTCATGGACTTAAATGACTAAGCTGAGCAGTAGACCAGCTAATCACTTGTCATTTAAGAAAAAACTATTAAAGCTTCTAATTGCTGCAATAAAAAAAATTCAAAACATAAAAAAGGCACACCATAAATTATCAAATTCAGTTGGAGGTCTGTACTTGCTATAAAAATCGTCAGTCTGTGACTTATAAGCAGAGTTGAAATTCTCACCACATTGCTTTCCTGTCTCTTCCTTACAATTATTTCTTTTTCTCACCTAAAAACCCTCCCTTTTGCATCTTTGTATGGTGCTGAAGGTGTTGTAGAAAATAAACTTTTTTAAAGGATCATGACATTATTTTTTGCTACTTTGGTTTATTTGATCCAGTTCTATGCTAAAGACAGATTTTAAACAGAAATCTACCAGCTTATTAATGGTGCTTTTCTCACATTATGTATATAGTGTAGCACAAATCTGTTTGACCACATCAAACTTAGCACTATGTGGCTGTTCAACGAAACCTCATCATACTACCCCATCAGTATGAAATAGTAACAGTATGATTTTATCTATGCAGTCTGTGTTTATATCTGAGGAAAATATATGATTTCTAAGCAATTTATGAAAGGGAGATACATATTTCAGGCACTATTTATTTACTATAATATCTTAAAATATCCACGTTGTAGTTCAGTTTTACACCTTCTGAAAATTATCCCCAAAACCTTTACAAATGTGCTTGTTCCACAAGTAGCCTGGGTCCACATTGATTTCCATTATGTTAGATCCACATTGTTTTCTGGGGTTTTGGGTTGGAAGGTGGGTTTGTTTTGTTGTGTTTTTTAAACCATATTAAGTACAGTAATTTGAATAAAATAGGAAAAAGCTAATTTTGCTTGAGCAACCACAGTCTTGCAGAATACAATAATATTTTTTTAAAAAAGATTTGGCTGCTAGAAATATTCTAAATTTTCAATCAGTACTTTCAGTCAGGTTCTGTTCAGAAATTTACCAGGAAATCTGTTTTCAAAAGAATATTTTAATGGATTGAAAAATTAGTCACTTCTAGTTCATGGAAATTTGAGTAGTTTGTCTTCATACCTAACAGCATTTAGAAAATTAAGCTAAGGGGGTAATAGCACAGCAGCAAAGAAGGTAAATTGTTCATGATAGATGTATCAGAAAACTAGTGGGCCAGATCCTGAGTTGGAGATATGAAGGAAGAGATAACCAATGGCATCTGTACTTCAACTTAGAAATCAAATTTAAAAGTACTGCTAACTGAAATTTGACAAAGAGTAATCCTGTTCAGTTATCTACTGCTTTCACACATGTTCACTCCCAAGCTTATTACAGCATGTACCCTTTTTTAGTTATGGAAAGAACTGTCGTTTTTATTATCAGTAATTTTAAACATGAAATACAGTAATATTTTTGTTTAGATAGTTTATGATTATAATCAGTATCCACTGATCCTGAAAAAATACTGTTAAACTCTGAGGACTAATTTATAATCCTGGAATTCTTCAGAAAAATAGTCAAAATACTTTTATTATATTTATTTTCATATGTTCTTGATGAAAGTAGCTTCTGAATTTGAAATTTTAAAAATTCTTTTTAATGTTTTAAAGTGGCAAAAAGCACTCATGTTCTCCCATGAATATGAATTTTGCAGTAAATGTCTATATTCATCAAATGGAAAATATGAAACAAATGTTGGAGTGTTATAATCTAGGGGGTTTTACAGCTGTCTACATTCAATAAACAATAACAATATAAACCTGTTTAATATAAGCTTATTCCATCAAAAGTAGAAGAGACATAATTTTGAATAAGAATCACAACGAGACACTGTGGGTCTCAGTTTTGTGACAGGTGAATAGATAAAAATTATGTACAGCCATTAATTCTGTACAAGTAAATCAGAACAACAAAACGGGACCCATAATTTACATATAATATGAGATTGTTTTGTATTTGTAAACATATGCCACATGCGTTAATATTTTCAGATTCACAGTACATTTTAGAGTAATTAGTATTTGAGGAATGTTTAGTTCGTCAGAGTATACTTGATGTATATTACTATTTTCAGTGGCAAAGAGCTGGAAAGTGGTGGTTTAATTTTCAGCTGTCTGAATGGGGAAATTTTCAGATTTTTTAACTGTAAATGTAGGAGTTTGCTTATTTGGCCTGGGGTCTTTTTCCTTTCATGTATATGCTGTTCTATTTGTTTCAGGTAGTGTGAACTGATGAAGGTTCATGGTGCTTTAAAAATTTTAACTTCTTACATAAGTTTCTGGGAGTGCTGGTTAGAGTCTTGTTTCTATCACTTGAAATGAATAAATGGATGATTTTTTAACATATTAAAAGAGACTAAATAATAGAAACAAAATCAGGGCAGGCAGGAATAGCATCTGAACTGAATCCCAGTTCTTTAAAAATTGCCTCAGAAATAAGTGCCATTAAAGAATATGGTGCTACACTATTAAGTTGAAGTTTGAAGTACTAATCAGGCTTAATGCATATATAAAAAGAATGATGTGAGAGTTGGCTTCAGTAGCAGAGGACTGTATTTGGTGACGTAAAGGTTTAGCCTTCCTAAAACTAATCAATTTTTCTGTTGCAAACAATGCAAGGAGCACATCTGTTGTGCTTAATTGCTGATTTCTGTCACACACCCATATAAGAAACAAAATCAGCTCTGCTACTGTGGTAATGTGGGTGGAAATGTTACCCCATCCCAGGGAGATAAATTGACGCAAATAAAATTTCTGCTCTATTTCCCTACTGTTTAACTCCTTACTTGATGGATTCAGTTGTATCTTTGTGAAAGCACATACAGTTTTTATTTTTACACTGGTAAATGGGGGAAGACTTTGACTTTTTATTCTCTCAGATGAACTAAAATAAATACTCAAGACAACATACAAATGCATAAGTGCAAGTACACAGCATGAATTAAAGTAGCAACTCACAGATTTCTCTGTGTATAATGGTTATATTTCTCATGTAAATGATTCCAACATTCAAGATTTTTAATGTTCCAATGTAGTACTTGCTTATCAAAGACTGCTACCTGTTAGGTGCAGCTTTCTTAGTTTTTAGTTTAGTGCAGAGTAATGTTTAGGATTTCCAATAAATAGTTTTGGCTTGTAATGTAAAGCCATTCTATTTTAGATTAACTATGAATGGATCTCTGACACTACAGATAGCTTTCGTTAATAGATACAGGGATCTTTATTGATGTAATAAACAATGGAATATGGAAAAATTTAAGAACTTTTTTCCTTCTGAAAGAAATATGAAAATAATGCAGTTTGCCTTCTAGCTAAACTGCATGTGAGGTAACCTCATGTTGTAGAAATGTAGGAATGTGAAGTTCATGCAATAATTTGCCTATATTTTCTATTGTATTTTTGACTGCTAATATAAAAATATTATATAATAGAACTAATAAAGTCTGTTCTAATGAAATTTGTAAATCAAGCAAAATAAACCTACATAAAACTGATTCAATGGGAATAGTTATTAGTTGAGATTTTCAAAATGGATAATGTTAGATGCATTTATTTTTCTTTTTTTATGGCAGTAGCCTATGACTTGATGTCGCTGGTGTAATACCTGTGGGCCCCTGCACTCAAATAAATTTGAGATGAGACCTGCTCCGTGAAGGGTGGTCAGACATGCATTTTTTTGGGGGGTTTTGCTTGTTCGTTTCAAGGTGTGAGTGGCCGCTGCAAAGTGTAAAGGGCATTGTGCAAACATGCAGTCATTTTGTAACTGAAGTTCATAAGCATAAATTAGACTGTCAAACTGCAGTATGAAAGTACTACTCCTTTAAACTCAATTTCAGAATTTAAATTCTTGGGATTGTGATGTTTCTGATGGTTTTTAATTTGTTTCTTTAATTTATTTTTAGGAGAAGTTACATCCAAGAAATCTTATCCCAGAGCTTTGTAGACTGTTTTATGATTTAGGCTGGGTAACAGGAACTGGTGGAGGAATCAGCTTGAAACATGGGTAAGTAAAGATGGAAGAGAAAGAATGCGATGGTTAGTGAGATAGAAGGTGGCTGTGTTTAGTAGTTGGTGAGGGCATTTCATTTCCATGAAAAATGTTTGAGGGTCAAGAGTGATCAAGAAGGTCGAGGCGGAGATGAACAGTACACCAAATTTAACCATATAGAAGGGAGGTGGCTAGTCTGAATTAATCATTGCAGTCCCTTCAGTGGAGGGAGCCAGCTTCAGAGAGTGATTTTTTTCTGTCCTCTTCCTATCTTTGTTTAAGGTAGATTAATTGTCTTTAAGGCACCATGCATTCCCCCTTTTTCATTTCATTGACAATGGAATTTAGAGTTGGTTACACCAGGCACACGGCTTTCAAATGCCTGTAGTTAGATGAGATGAATCCCACCCTAGACATTTTGCAGGCAAGACATTTCCTTTAAGAAGGAAATTACTGTTCTACTGAGGTAATTTCTAAGGAGATACTCTTAACATATAATTAAAGCAGGACAGGTAACAGCAAAACAATTTTTGGTGTGTATCCACTACTAAAGAACACCACTTTACTTTTTAATTTTTTTGTCTCCCCCCTGTTCATACTTTCCAAGCTTTTAATGGAGACAGAGCTCCTCTCAGTGGCCACTGAAAAAACAAGAAGTCCTCATTCTGCAAAACACCATACGCAGTGTCTGCAATTCTTTCCCTAGTCACAGGGTGTTGTAACACTAACTTGAAAGTGTCTGGCCTCTCATTTTTCTGACATACACTTGCATGCAGACAGGAACAGCTATTGCTATTCAAATATATGAGAGAGAGAGAGAGAGAGATCTGAAGTAAAGGCTCTGAATGCTAACATTTGTGCTGTTCCAATGGCTTTGTGTAGGTCATTTCACTTATCTGCTTGATTTTACAAGCTAAGCAACAGCAATAATAATAATGAGAGGAATAGTAAGAGGATTAATTCTTGTTTTTAAAGTTGTTCATCTATAGAAGGATCTTTCTAGCACTAATTACTCATCAGTAACTAAATGTAGCCTATTTTCTTCATCATTTTGGTGCGATTCACGTTGGTTGTGGCAAGACAAATGGTGACAGCAGAGAATACACTAACATAGTAACTTGGTTGCTCAGACTACCCGGAAATACATATTTGAGTCTGTACCAATATTGTACATGGTCTAGCAGTAATCTATGTGGCTGTACTGTTTTACACTTACAGTAACAGTAGCTATATTTCAAAATTAGTAGCTATGAGGCAAAGATCAGACTAGCTTAGAATTGTTATGTAGGAAATTGTAAAAGAACAATTAAATTTGATTGAAATTCTAACAATTGGTTTTACCAGCTAATCCTAATCAGCATTACTCAAGGTGCAGTTCATACCAACTACTAAGAATAAAAATGGCAATTTGGACGTGGGATAGCATATTAAAAATGGATCTAGAATTCTTTGTCAGTGTGCTATATTTCAAAGGCTGTGTTTCATCATCAGACTTTACCTTTGTGATTAATTTCTAAAAAAGAAAAAATTTGATTTAAGAAAAAATGCAAGCCTCTTATTAGTAACTGGATTACCACTTGAATTCTTGATATGTTGCGCTCTCAAATCATCTTGCTCATGCAAAGGAATTAAGAATAAATTAATGCAATGTTGGCAGTGGTAATTCGTGAATGCTAAAAATTATAAATATGGTAAAGCCACATTTTGGTGTGCTTCACAGCTGTTTTACCACTTTGAAGAGTACATCATCTTAAGAGTTGTATTTTTGGAAGAGTTAGAATCATATAATCGTAGAAACATTTAGGTTGGAAAAGACCCTTAAGATTATCAAGTCCAACCATAAACGTAACACTGCCAAGTTCACCACTAAACCATGTCCTTGAATGCCATGTCTAAACATGTTTTAAACACCTCCAGGGATGGTGACACAACCACTTCCCTCGGCAGCCTGTTCCAATGCTTGATAACCCTTTCAGTGAAGAAATTTTTCCTAATATCCAATCTAAACCTCCCTTGGCACAACTTGAGGCCATGTCCTCTCATCCTATCACTTGCTACTTAGAAGAAGAGACCAACACTCCCCTCCCTACAGCCTCCTTTCAGGTAGTTGTAGAGAGCGATGGGGTTTCCCTTCAGCCTCATTTTCTCTAGGCTGAACAAACCCAGTTCCCTCAGCCACTCCTCTTCAGACTTATTCTTTAGACCCTTGACCAGCTTTGTTGCTCTTCTAAGTGCTTCTAAGTGCTCTTGTCCAGAAATATAAACACCTCATCGTCCTTGTAACTTGACTAATTATTCACTAGATGTCTCTGTGTGCCTGAATTTAGTATGTTACCTTTGAAACCAAATAGTGATTATGATTGAGACAGATAATCTGATTTCTTTTTTGCTATTATTGAAAAAAATAATTCTAATTTAAATGAATTTTATAGTCTTTGTTCATGTAAACCTTGCAAGAAGTAATGCACTTCTACTTGAATTTCAGTCATTTAATTGCATTGAATAAGAGTTATCTTTTTATCAAGACAAATACATATATAAATGCATTAAAAACCTAAACTACACAGTTATAACAAAAACCAAAAGTATTTACATTGTAGCATATTGCTTATAGGTAGTCTGAATTTTTAAGTAATAGTTTCGTCACCTGTTTTGTCATAGCTCAGTATCTGCTTGCAGTTTCACTTGTTCCATTTTTATTCTGAATTCTAGGGATTTGAGTTTGGAATTATTGCAGGGGGAGGCTGTGTGTTTTTCTTTGTAGGAAAAATAAGGCTGTACTTTCTATGGTGTGTTTCAGATCTCTTGTCAAGTTGACTGTTTGGTACCCCTGCAAGTTAGAGATTTCATATGCCCTTGTATCATTCGTTTCTATTTTGAAAACCATCTACATGTCAATCTATGGAAGGAGAAAGAAAGTTATTAAATTATGAGGGGTTACATTTGCTGTTTCCTTTTCAGTGGATCGAGAGCTCTAATGCCTGTGTAGTTGAACAACCCTGTGTTTAACGATTTTCCCTGTCTGTAACTTTTCTTAGGAATGAAATCTACATCGCTCCTTCAGGAGTCCAAAAGGAAAGAATACAGGTACGTTGAACTGTATTTTTACCTCAGAGCTCATCTTGAGATGGATGAAAGTATCTTTGTTTAGAGTTTCATTTTTCCTTATGGAAAAATGGTTAGAAAACAGGTTAGAAACCTGCTACGCTATTGACTGCTGTATTCAAACAGCTGAGGATTTCAGCCCGTACTCCACTAGCATGTGTTTCAGTGGCCAGTGTAGTTTTGATGATCTATTTGCTTTAAATTAACACAGAAGACTATGAGATTCAAACACTACTCAAGTCCAGCTTTATTCTTTGTCAAGCTTGAATGGCTTTATAGCTGCCTGGCTACAGTTTCAAGTTACTGTGGCATGGACGTAATACAGCATCAGCATCTCATCTCTATTTATTTTCATTGATTGATTACATGTCTTTGTCTTGATATTCTCAGTAAATAGACGGGCTCTCCTCATGAAAAGGTGACCTTGTCTATCTGTCTCCTTTCCAAAAAAAAAAAAAAAAAAGCCAAATGGGAGAATGGTAAATGATAACTATTTTATGACAGCAGGAACTCCCCCAGAATAGACTAATATGTGGAAAGGATTTGTTGTTTTATAGATCTGAGGGTAAATATAATGAGAAGTGAAAGGAATCTCTACACTGATAGAAACTTGGGGTTTTGCAGCAGAGTTAAGTGAGTAAGGACATCCCTTGCAACTGTATTTCCTGCTGATTTTTAAGATACCATTAAAGAAGAAAGTTTTATTGCTGTCCTGAACAATTCGTTGTGCTATTAAAAGTGGCTGATTGATGCAAAGGTAACATTAATGTAAAGCTACTAACAGAAGGGTTTAAAAAAATAATTCTACAAGTTACATGTATTATATGTAGGTTTAATTCATGTCCTCTGTTGGTTCTTTAAGGGAGGAAGGGAAAGTACACCTACATTTTGTTTTTTGAATCAGTTACTAGTTTTCCTTTTGATCTGTTGTCTGTTATTTAGATACAGGCTGTGTCCTTTCTGAGAAAATTTTAGGTTTACAAATATCTGCTTGGCAGCAGCCTGAATAGAAAGAATACCTAATACTAATTTGCATTACACAATGTCAGTAAATAGTAGTATAAGCTAGAATAAATGCAGTGTGTTACAGCACTTTTACGAAGTTAAAGTCACGTTCTATACTAAATATATTGTGTATATGTTTGTCTCCCTAGAAGGAAAACAAAACTATTTGGGTTATTGTGTGTCAAAATAATTTCTTCTTTCTTACAGCCAGAAGATATGTTTGTTTGTGACATGAACGAACAGGACATCAGTGGTCCTCCACCACACAAGAAACTAAAGAAAAGCCAGTGCACACCTCTTTTTATGAATGCCTACACTATGAGAGGTGTGTAGCAAATGTTTTTAGTCAGCGATGGCTGGAACAGTGTATATACATGTCCACAAAATTGAAATTCAATACCATATTCTTTATACATGGAAATTACAGTGAATTAAACATGAAACTATAAAATAAATCGATTTGTAAGGGAATATGTACAATGGAATTTTAATCTTCTCGTGTAGCTATACCTGTGATCATCTTTTTGGCACTAATTTTTAGTACAGTATATGAGTAGCTTGTGGGGGATTGCTGGGGGATTTACAGCAGTTTTATACCAGTAATTTTGCCTATTCAGCAACTAGGTTTTAGATCCTTTTATAACTACTGGCTGTGATCAAAGGTTCTAAATTACAGATAGGTGAAAAAAGTATGAAACTTTTCTTTTGCAGGTGGACAGTAATAAAGAGCTTTCGCTGTTGTGTAAGATTTACATCTCTTACTTTAGAAAGGATTTAAGGAGTCTGTTCTGATCTTCCTGCATGAGAAGCTTACATGTGTACCCCAGGAAAACTCATGTCATATTTTTGGCAACATTGCAACTTATAAAGTAAATTATAATTATTGTCTACCTATCTTTCCATCATGACACAAGAAGATGACAATAAATATTTTTTCAGAAAATCAGTGCACAATCAAAAAAGAGTATTAGCATAAAAAGAAAGTAAAAGTCTTTAAACTTTCATCTCACAAATAAGTTTGGGAATTCTTTAGAATCGCAGAACTTGGATAAAATTAATAGAGTGTTGCAGTCATTGCAGTATGTAAAGAAGTAGTGTTTCTTCTTGAGTTTGTGGAATTAGCTTCTCTCCCAGAATTTCTCACTAACTAGAAGTTAACACTAGTGTCCTAAGACAGTCCATAATTATAATTTATAGATGACTAATTATCTCATATCTTTATTTAGGTTGCTGTATATTTTGTCCTCTAATATCACCATTTGCTAAGATGCCTAGCCAAAGGATATGAATCAAGTATGTGAATGAAGTTTTCTTCATAGACACATTTTAAAATTAATTCTAATTTTCTTTTTTGTTCTTAGGGGCAGGTGCAGTGATCCATACTCATTCCAAGGCTGCTGTTATGGCTACCCTTCTTTATCCAGGGAGTGAGTTCAGTATTACCCATCAGGAGATGATAAAAGGA
>VZTL01068113.1:24276-36045 GCA_013400535.1 Scopus umbretta | reverse complement strand
AAAAAAAAAAATAAGCTGTTCAGGGCTCGGTGTCTTGTCAATAGCCAGAAGATACAGCCCAGTTACCAGAGCCTCATGCTTCCCCAAGCAGCTCTTTCAGTCTTTTCAGATCTGCAGCACGCTTCAAAATTTGTGAGAGAGAATAAAGCGTCAGCATGGGCCAGCAGGAGGCTTTGGTCTCCCTGTTCTCCCACAGACATCCCGTGTGGCCTTGAGTACGGCGCCTTCAGGCCCGATACGTATTTACACACTTAAATCACACTAAATAGGATTTCAAAAGCCTTCATCTGCATCTGAATTCCTTTACAAATCTTGCTTTTGATCTCTCCAGCTGTATCTGTATTATCAACCCAGCTCGAGGCTCTACCAGTGCTAGAAATCCACCCTCCTGGTTGTTCTGAAGATTTCAGTCCTGCCCTGCAGTGGCTCTCGCTCAGTACCATTCTCCCGTCAGGAACCGCAGGGAGCAGGGTGGGGTGCCTGGCTCACGCTCCACCTCCGCCTTTCCAGGCCAGGGGGATGAGGTCGCAGAGCCGGCAAGCTCCAAGATCTTAGGACTAAACATGCAGCAAGGAGAGCACCAGCAGCGTCGACGCAGGGAATAAAGACGTAGCAGCTCTCTGCAAAATGAGAAGAGCTCCGCTTCACCTCGCAGCCAGGGAAAGCAGGCTTGTGTTAGACTGTACTTACAGACCTTGGAATGGGGCCATCTACGGAAAAAAGGGCTGTTGAGCGGATGCATCTATTTTTCCATTCTTCCAGTAATACAGCTATACAATTTGTTTTGTACTTCGGAACCAAACAATTGCACATTCACAGTTGGAGGTAGAGTATAAATATTGTCTCTAGCTGATCCCTTGATCCGGTCGTCCTAGCTGAATTAATCACATTCGCAAATCAATCCAGGATTTGTTGCTGCCAGAGCAGATGGCCAGGCAGACTGCATTTATGACCAAGGCGGGGACATTCTTCTTTCAATTATCCAGCAGCATTTTCCAATGGTGGATATTTAAAATTAGGCATTATTTCGAAGAAATGCTAAATCTCCCTTGCTCCTTATTCAGCTCAATAAGGGCACTGACCCCTAACTTTCTTTTCTCCTTCTGCCCTCTAAGGCCTTCGTGAAAGTGTAGGATGGCTGGCGCCCCTTTCCCTTTCAACTGAACATTTTCTGCCCCGTTTTCTTCTGCTGTCTTCCCATTTTCTACAGAAAAGAGGTGACAACAACCGATGCGGTTTGGCGTGGGGCTTTCAAGGGTGCGTTATATGAACTGTCGAGCTGAGTACTGCAGAAAAGGGAAGAGAAGCTGCATTCACGCTACTAGTGGCCTGCCATGGCACGTCACAGCAGGAACGGTTCACAGAGCGCCTTTCAAAAAGCCTGGATGGGACTTCCCCATCGCAGTAGTAAATTTGCCATGAGAGACAGACATGCTGTTTTCCCAGTGTTCACATCTGTTCTGCATTCAGAGTCTTTCTGGCTGGGAATTGCTCTCTTCTCCCCTCTGTCTCCTGCTGGGGAACGGCTAGAGCTCTCCGGGGAGCTTCAGCTGAGCTCAGTCACGTTCTGGGTGAGATGTCTCGCTTACCACCAAAGGTCAACGAGGTTAACCACGAGTGCGTTTGCAGCCCCTGAAAGAACGAAACACAACAAAACAGTCCAGAGGAGGCAATCCCCCTGTGGCGTGACAAAACGGACCATGCTGTTTAACTACACCTATGCAAATGTATTAAAATCATCTCCTTCGCTCTATGGGCACGTTAGAGAAAAGACACAGAGCCTAGTCAGAGCAAGGCGAGGCTGCACAAGGTGCTGCACATACACACTGCAGCAGCCGGCCTGTTATCCCCATCAGATCACACAACCTTCGCATCACCGAGAGGAAGAGCAGATATGGAAGACAGCCAACGAGAACTGGGAGGGGAACGGTGGCCGACGTGAATACAATTTTACATGCCAGTAGCATCCGAAGCACTAGCAGAGAATATTCACTGTTTAGTATTTCACCATTTTCCTTTGTTGTTTTCCACAAAATTAAAATTGAGCGTTAACAGAGAAATCAAGGTATGTAATTGCTCAGCCTTATGCTCGACCTTTCAATATAGAGTCCCAGCAGATACAAATGTGCATTAGCTGGAGAAATGGAAAGCTAATGCCAGGGCTCCTTGTACTTCAGAACTGTTGTGTTCACTGAAACATGGCTGGAAATGAAGCTCCTGACAGCTTGAATACAGCACAAACCAAACCAGTCCGCTACCTTATACAACAGCCCGGAGAGAGGTTGCCAGTTCCCCAAGATCGACTGTTGACCCCAGAGAGAGATGCTGAGAACTACAACTCCTTCACCTTGTGGAATCTATATGCCTGCGTATCTGGCAGTTCAAGACTGCACCTTAGGAACACCAAGGCTTCCTCGCAGATCCCAGCAAAATTCTCTCTTCCCCAGCAGTTACAATTGAAGCTGCGTGCCCAGACCAGCCCGGAGGCCAGCGCAGCACACAGGACTGATTCCCTGGGCTCAGTACCCTTCTGGAGTAGAAGGGGAAGCAGCAGTTACTCTACAAACTTGGTACCATCTCCACAGCTCTTCCTTCACTGTTGGAGGCGGTTGCTTGCCATAAGGAAAGACCCTGCAGAGAATGACTGTTACCAGAGTCATACACTGAGAAGCAAAATCCAAGGACTCCAGCACTGAGGTTGATAAGCTCCTCTGTGCAGGCTTTCCCACATGAAGTTGAGCATTTGAGAGGAAATGGCCTCAAGTTGCGCCAGGGGAGGTTTAGATTGGATGTTAGGAAAAATGTCTTTACTGAAAGAGTGGTGAGGCACTGGAACAGGCTGCCCAGGGAGATGGTGGAGTCCCCATCCCTGGAGGGGGTCAAAAAACGTGTGGATGTGGCCCTCCAGGACATGGTTTAGTAGGCATGGGGGTGTTGGGGTGACGGTTGGACTAGCTGATCTCAGAGGGCTTTTCCAACCTTAACGATTCTATGATTCTCTGATTCTATGTTTTTTTTTCCTCTAACCAGCTGTATCTTAGGAGATTGACAAGTCTTGTTCTGTTTTCCACTGTCACACAGGAACAATCCAACTAGACCAGGCCAAAGCTCTATTTGGTCTCTACAGCAGCTTGCATGCCTGCAGCTACCAAGAGAGGTGCCTTAGCCAACCCTCCCAGTGTCCCCACACAGGTGACGTCTCCCCTGCTGCTGCAGAAGGCCCTGGGGGGCACCACCAAAACCGCAGCTGACGTGACTGCGCAAACTAACAAGTGCAGGGGATGGCCCGCCTGCCACATGTCCTTGGTTTTGTTCCGAGGGTTGAGGCCCACCTTAAACCATCACTCCTACCATACACCAGCCTAGTGGAACAAACCCCAGCCACCCTGATCCCCGCAGAGTGCCTCAGGCCTCTGTCCCACAGCCTCCCTGCCGGCCCCGCCAGCACTCCCCCTGAAGGGTGCTAGCAGCCAGCCCTTCTGCCTCTCGGCGGCACCGCACCGGTATCGTACCCGCTTGTGCTTGTCTTCCCCACCCTCACGCGCACCCAAACGCAGCGTGGCGGGACCCGCACCTGTGAGGAGCGGGTGAGGAGCATGGGGGAGCCGGCTTGCACTCCAATCAATTCCACAGCCCATGGGGGACGCGGAACAGCAGGCACAGGCGTGCTCACGAGACCCTCCGCCTGCCGTCCCTTTTGCTGCCAGAGACTCCAGCACGTATGGGCAGCGATTGCCCCAGCTCCTCTTCCAGCTTCTCCAGAACCAACTGCATTATTCTTCTGCATCATCCCCAAAGGCCCTGCCGACTCAAGGGATCTCCTTAGCAAACTGCTCCGAGCCCTGGGCCAGTCATCTACTCACAGAGACAAAAAAAGCACCAGCTGTGTGCGGTACTCAGGCTACATGCACACTGCAGATTTGTACTGCTGCACAGAGGGTTGCCATTTTGTCTGCAATTCCCTTCTCTAGCTTTGACTTTATTGACCACTCAACTGCCCTTTTCACGTAACTATTGCAAGTCAATGACCTTTCCTGAATGAAAGCAGCTGCCCTTCATATCCCCAGAGCTCCCTGCAATTCTCTTTAGTCAGCTTTCATTTTTACTGTCTCAGTGATCTAGTAGTACTACCAGTAAACTATCACCTCATTTTCTAGTTACGCACGCTCAATGAACAACAGAGAATGCCACAGGACTCCACAGGTGACCTCCCTCTCTGATGCGAGATCTATTTATTCCTTTTTTTTTTTCCCTCTCCTTCCTGTTAATCAGCTGTTCTGAGAACAGTTCTCCCACAGCAGCTTAGCTGGGTTTTTTTCAGGGCTTTTGGCAACAGATCTTGTTGCGGCATACGTAGGTGACCAAGATGCCACTCGAGCCAGATGTGCTGAAGCAGCTGTGCATCTTCTCCTTCACAGAGCACTCTCACCTGAGAGAAGGGGGCTACTTCTCTCATGTCTAATCTGCAGCCCATTAATGCTATTGTTCAGTATCAGCAGAAACAATGCGTGACAGCTACCAAAGCTGAATTCCTTGGATTATTGTGTTTTTTGTTTGTTTGTTTTTTTCAAAAATATGGGAAATCTCCAAAGATCAGGAAAAGGAAGAATGTCAGCAAGAACGAGGAAAAGGAGTGCTTTGATCAAATTAATCTAGGGGTCTCTTGGCTCATCTATTTCCTTCCCAACAACCGTGAGAAGGAAAAGGGATAACTAAGTTCCTTTGACTCTTTGAAGCTCTGGGGTCTCCCTGACAGCCACTCCAACATTGCTCTGTTAGAACCTGCACTCTGTATTGTATTTCACAGGTTATGCCTTGACCTTGTGGGGGAGGTGCAACGTGCAAGCCTAAGCGGCACTTCGGAACGCAGTCTAGCCCCTGTGCTGTCTTGCAGCTCACAGAAGTAATACCCGCCGAGTTTTGTGACAAGAAGGTGCAAAGCAGCGGAGGAGGACAGCAGCTTGCCCACAGAACGCCATCAGCTGCTGTCCTCTCCTCTCCCTTGCTGCCACCCTTCGCAACAGATGGAAAGCAGAATTATTTTAGGTAGAAGAGCAAGTGAGGGAAGACGTTCAAGACCAAAGACCATGCTACAGGTCGAAAGGAAACTCCAGGAAGCCGAGAAAAGGAGGAAGGTCATACCACATGTTAATACCTTTTCCCCGCTCAGACACCCATGCTAGATGTGCTCCTTCGCAATTAAAACAGGGCAACAGAACCTCTTAATTAAACATTTTATTTAAACCAATACAAGCACCATGCTTAGCAAAAAAGATTTGGTTTAAAGTAAACATGCAATGTGAACTAGCAGAGACTAAACAGCATATGGAAGTTGTACTGGTTACTGGTATTTTCATGGAATCTCCAAATTCTCAAAACTGGCCGTGAACCTCTCGCACCTTTTACCACCGGCAGCACTGGCACCAAGCCCGACGTGTCACAGTGCACAAGTCGCATCGAGTCTGGATCACGTAACAAAAGCAAGAGTTCCACCGCGCCCTTCTCCCGTCCCATCCCACCTCTGTTTCACAGCTACTAGCTATACGTTATCAAAAAAATACGTTGCATGACATCTCTCTTTTGAGCGCACTAAAGTGAGGAGTTGAACTCCCTTGCTTTTGCATGCTTGATTCAGGCCCCTGTTACCAGTTTAACGCTCTTTCTGGACTAGCTATTTTACAGTTAAAGATACAAAAAAGGAATCCTGGTACAAATGCATAAGATGCTCCTTTGGAGAAGTGAAAAGGTGTCGACACCCGCATTATTGCCTCCTTTGATAGATCAAAACAGCATTCGTGATACTAGAAACACACTTAAACCAGCAAATATCAGCATTTAATCTTTTTTTGTTAAAAATATTCAAACGGTTCAGTCCATTTTATGGGCTGACATGCAAACTCATGCTTTAATTCAGCTTACCATCAATGAATAGGATTACAAGAGCTGTGTCCCAGCCAACGATTCAATATTTAAAGCAAACCAGATTTATTGTGGCACAAGTCTCCCTTTCCGAGAGACCTTTAACTCCAGGCCAAGGATTTTACGGCCAACCTACTAACTCCTGAAAAATAGGAGCTCACAATGGAAAATGCTGACTCGCAGACCTTTAGCTACAAAGGCTCCCATAGGTGGCATTAGTTCATTTATGTTGTCCTTTAGTTTGAACCCTCTTTAGAGGTCTGAAAATTCAAGACAAATGTACGATATCAGATGGGCAACTCACTAGTAAAGCACAGTCAGAACATACTGGCCTTCGGAACACGGACACATCTGCCTCCCGCTGATCTTAAGGGGGCAGCAGTGCAGCAAATACAGTTCGGAAGATAAGGTGGGAAAAGTTCGTTACAAAAACAAGTATTATTTGTGCAGGAAAGATTTTGACGTAATTAATGTCTTTGTTTAATCAAGTATTAGCACTACCTGTATCTCAAGAGGCTAGGACAGTGAGCAGCAGACAGTTGTGTCAAAACACTGCATTAAGAACAAGGAAACCGCAAACAAGCCTAGAACAGCAAACATCCTCTGCACGCTCATTCTCCAAGTACCTGCAGCTGCTTCCTCACTTCCACAGCTCAGAGAGGGGAAGGCGGTACAGCTACCAAGGGAGACTCTTCAAAGAGCAATACCAGTGGGCTGAGCAGCAGCAACATCACCTTTCACAAGAAAGCGGGCTTTACCGCTCTCAGCAGGATTTGTTTGCTTTCTGCAAGACTCGAGGGGGAGCACCAAGGCAGAAAGTCCTTAAGTGGAGGCAACAGGAACATCCGAAGTGAAAAGAACTCAGGCTGAAGATACAGCCGTAAGTAGCAATGTTTCTTGGCAGAAGGTGGAGTGATCCAGAGATGAAAAATCAAATTCAATCATTTGACTGCAGCAGCGCCTCCCTTCTCCTCCCGAGAGAGACGGCGCCTTTTACGGTCATTTTTGTCAAGACCTGAGCAAGCAGCAGTTGGATGCTGGCAGCCCACCAGTGTACAAAGTCCAATGACAAAGGTTATTCATCCAGTTTTCCCCACTGCAAATCAAGCTGAACGTTACAAGAGGCAGCTTCCCTCTCCCCCACGCTGTACTTGGACATGCCTTACCTTTAGCACAATGCCAACAAGACAAGATTCTTGCTGTTTCAAGACCGATGCTTAGAATGACACTATTTCTTAAGCCAGTCTTATTTATACAGTGTTTGTCACAAAAGACATCGGGTTTTATTCATCCATAGTACAGAATGATCAAGCAACAGTTTCATAATCAACACTTTTTTTTGTCCAGGGAAATGAAATTGGTTTTCCAGTTCACTACGTTAACACAGACATTTAATTTTAATTACAAGCATTTCTTTCCCGCACTGAAAGATCGATTTAATTGGATCATTCCAACATGTATTTTGAAAAGCTCGTCGGATTCGTATACAAATAAATGAGCATCAAACTAAGAAGAGATTTGCCAACACTGAGGACCTTTGCAAATGAATTCCTTGTGATCTTAGAGGAATTAGTGTTTTAACACTAACATATGTTTACAAGCGAAAAATAAACTTTCTTTCAGCAAAGGCTTCACAGCATGAAAAACTGGCCTCCAAATTTAACACTGCATTCCTTCTCACCGAACAGATTTGTTAGGGCAGCTGTATTTTAAGGTAGGTTATCAACAGGAAGCTGCTCTTACACAGATACTTACTCAGTAGCACAGCAAACACTCATGAGCAAGATAGTGAGACACTGTCACATGAGTACTCCTTTTGCCACTGCATGGGCTGAACACGTTGCCCATATCAGACAACTACTCTATTCAATATAAAACAGACCTGTAAAAAGACTGGTCATTTATAAAAGTTAAATACTATTTTCACATTAGAATATTTGCTGTCTCAAAGAGATGAACCGTAAGTAAATGAAAATCAAATTATCGCTTATGCAAAAGCTTTATCTGGAATGTAATTTTGACCAACAAGCAGTTAAGAAAGTTAGAGACTGTCATTAAAGTACTCCAAAGCTACACGTGGCCAACTGTTACAACAAAAGAGATAGAAATCATTCATTATCATGAAAAGCTTTAACCTCCTGACTCCTACAAATGGAGCAGATGACTGAAACTTCAAAGAAAATGAGGTTAACTTTTTTTTTTTTAAAACAGATGTCAACTGCAACACTAGGCACTAGGAAAAAATGTTACTTGGATTCTTTAACAAAGTTTTTACCAAATTTGTAGTAAGTGGCAGTGTAAAATTCTCAAGTCATTTTAAAGCTAACAAATTAAAGGCACACAGTATTACCAGGTGTTCATATAACAGGAAATGAGCAAAGAGGTAAACGTCTTAACAGTGTAGTAAGTTATATATGCAAAACATCTGGTAGGAGAGTAACCAGAGTTGTAATTCAGCCCTTAGTTATCATTAGTTCCTGTAAGACTATATTAGCATGAGAACTGGACAGTCAAAGCTTTGCCCTGAAATTTAGTGAGATTGACTCAGTCAACTGAGGAATTAGTGGAATGACAAAAATTCGTTCCAAGAATTTGAGAAAGTTCGCATGGACTCGATTGGAAGATAAATGAGTGGATTTGCTGTACAATGATTTTGTCTTTCTAACACTAAATGCTTCCAGGGAATAGTTTTCAAAATTGAGAAGACATGAAGTCAAAAAGTCTGAGAAGTAAGTGATGGTACACAATTTCTGCATATAAATGGCTAGTACATGTCATAAGGATGCATCTGTAGCTCAGAAAAAGTTAGCGTCAGCTTCCACATTATGTTTGTAGATAGTTATAAATCCAGAACGGAACTACTTTAGTTACAGAAATATTAGTCACAAGAGTGCAAAAGGAGTCCCTGCAGAGGAGTATTCCCTTTTAACAGGTACAAATAAGGAAACACCTGCAAAGATTTGTTACTTCAAGGAGACAGACCTGCTATTCTTTGCACAAACTTTGCACAAGAGATATACTGCAGGAGACAGATGTAAATACAGTGCATTTTTTTCAGATGTAAGTATTCATGTCTGGTTCCAGTATTATCAGGATGGTACATAAATACTTATTACGGAGGTTTTCTTAATGGAAGAAGCCCAGTTTCTCACGCAGCCATTCTTCAGTTAGGTCTTCTGTATTTCTTATTTCAAATACCTAAACAAAATTGCATTGCATAAATTCTTGAGGTGATGGTATGTGAAAGGGATAAGCATACAATGCCATCAGTGTCTTTCCACACAAGTTGTTTGAGCTGTAATAAACCAGTAACCAACCTAGAGTTTTCATGTGCCTTCTTGAAAGGATCGGCTAACATTCTAAAGAAACATCAGTGGAAAATGCTCAAGACTAAGAGACAAGGAATATTACTAACTTGAATCAGAATTCCACAATTCCTATTTCTAGGCTTCAGTCTTCTTCAGGAATATGCGAGCACAGCACACAAACTACATTTTAAAGTTACTCTGAAATGGTGCCATCTTATACGCATTATCTCGGCAAGAAGATTGCCTAGTTGAACACAAATGAATTTAACCTCTGGGCTGAATGAAGCCCAAAGTTCAGGAAGTTTGCTCAGCCCAAGCCACAGTTATTCCGTCTTTGAACTGAAATAAGCTCATAGTATCCAGGAGCATACCGTTTTCCCGGTAAGAAACAAGCCTGGGATATCTCAGAATAAAAAACTTGCAACCCCCCCCCCCACCACCACCCCCAACCCCACCAACCCAAAGCTTTGTGGAAGTCTTAGACAAACCTGTAGCCTTGAAGCAGAAAACAATACCAAAGATGCCAATATACCCTTTACATTCCATAGGGGCAAGTAACTGTTTAGGATTTGGTTTTTTTGGTTGGTTGGTTTTTAATACCCTTGAAGCAAGTCTAAGTTAATTCTGTATTGCTAACTGGAGCCTTCGTGATGCCCACAAATGGACTGTCTTTTTAGAAGAGTCAGGTTAGTAAATGTTACAAATCCACAGGCCTTCAAAAGTGTTCGTCTAGGCAATGAAAACAAGAAAATATTTGAATTGGAGACTGCTGTTACTATTCTGTGACAATACAGCTATGTCATAATTAAATCAGTTATCTGCCCTTCCAGTGGTTTGGAGTATGAAGCTGCAAAAAACCATGCTCAGGCCAACAGAATGGATGGGATTTTTTAAGCTTCTCCACGAACTTGCTGTTTGGAATGAACTTCCTATTTATTGTCACCATTTTAATCTTCTTCAAGAAACATCTCAAGTTTTCTATCTTTTCCTCCTCATTTCCCAGCTCTGGACACTGCTTCTTGTATTCACACAGCAATCCACTACTATCAACTAATATTGACTTTTTTTTTTAAGTAAAAAATAGGGGGGAACCCCAAAAGTCAGTGTTACAAGAACAGAATAGCTTAACTGAAGCCAAGCTAATCACAAGCCACTGAAAAAATAAGAGGACTCAGTTGAGTCACGTGCAGAAATCACACCAGGAGGAAGTCACAGCATGAGCTAAAACGAAACATGGCTCAGTGAGCAGCAAGAATAAAACACATCTGAAGAGCAAGTAAGCAACCCGAACTGGAAACAAGCTGTCTTCCAGCTTCAGAAGGAAGATGATGGTGGACTTCTATATCCACTCCTAGGCTTTCACTCAAAAGCCTTTCAGACCGAATTTCTCCCCCCTGACAGGTGATAACAACTCCAATACAGCTAGTCCCCAGGCTTTCACCTTCTTCTCATCAACTCTTCCTTCTTACTCACTGAAAACTGCCTTCCTCCTCAAGGAATTCTTTCTTTCTCTCAAAGATGCTAAAGTTCTCAGGCCTCTAAGATACAGTTTCAACAGACTTAAAAAAAGATTTCTTGGGGCTGTACTGATTGCTTCCACCCTCTTATCTTCTGCCTCCCTCCTATTTACTCCTGTCAACTTAGCATCTAATTTAAAACAGAGAGATCCTTTCAATGACATACAGCTAGGAGAGGTAGAAGGTCACAGTTCTCTCACTGCCCCAATATACATTTTTACTGGGATGTTAAAGTACTCAGGCAGGATAAGGAACACCAAAAGGGAACAGTGCTGTGGCAAATGGTGAAGTCAAGTCACATCGTACAGAAACCTGAAGTGACCACTGACTATTTAGCTTTACTGGTTGAAACTAAAACTTTCAGAAATCTAGGTGCCACTTAAGCAGAGATTTCAAAGATCTCCCAAATGATAATTAGGTAGCAATTTTAAAAAAAAAAAAAATATATATGTATATATACACCTAGGCCTAGCGAATGCAGTGATTTCTTCTGGTCTCAGTACTGCAGGAAGCAAACACAGGAAGATTCAGAATTGCTCAGCACTGGGCACATGTTACTTATTCTGAAGGCTATGCTCTGCCACCATACCACCCATAAACCATGCAGCAAGACTAGTCCACACCACACCACGCTAAGACTTTACTCTGTTCTTCCCATCAATAAATTCATGCCCCAAAGTAAAGACATCCATCCTACCGATGGATGTTTTAGTTTTAGAGAACACTGTTCTTCCTGTCACTTAAAACTCCAGAAATCTCCACATACACCCTTCAGTCCTCCTAAAACAGAATCTGTTCACTGCAATTAGAGTCTCATAACACCCTTCTCGCAACAGGTGCAAGCAAGACACAAAACAGCTTCTGCAACCTGCATTTAAGAGGGAGACAGTTATTTCAACTAGTCGATTATACCTTAGTGAGTTCAGCTGTCTGTACAAGCTTATTCTTGCTTCCAGCATACATCATCTGCTGTTCAGGCTTACATCCTGTAGTTGTGGGGGGGGGGAAAGAAATTTAAAAAAACA
>VZTL01068113.1:0-10856 GCA_013400535.1 Scopus umbretta | reverse complement strand
TGGTTTGGGTTTTTTTTGATCCTGTGATGGGGATGTGCAGAATGTCAGTTGGGAGAAAGCTCTGCCTAACGGTTCACCACTAGAGGGCATTGACCATTCTTGTTAATTTTCTTCTTTTTCTGGAAACGTTGCAGGAGTAAAGTAGTCCTCCTTTATAGATTTTCTGTATCACTGTGAAGACTCCTACCTTCTGTCACAAAAAGCTGGAGTCAGATTATATTATGCGTGCATCCTAGCAGAGATTCTGCAAAGCTAAGCTAGCTCTATTTGTTGTCCTGCTTGCTATTTAGAGCTGAAGAAAAATTCAAATGTGTCAACACTAACACTTAACCCACTTGTTCCTCTTGTTTCATGTCTCATAGGTTTGGGTTGGGTGTTCCTGTTATTCTGAGAAACTCGGAAGAAACAGAATCCAGCACAAGAGTTTTGAAAAAGCGGATGAGACAAGTGAAGAATCCTTTTGGGTTAGAAATCTCTCATCCTGCTACAGCTTCAGTAACAAGTCAGTAGATTAATGTTGTGCTTGATTTTTGTCAGTTTGGGTTCCTGAACTTAGTACTGTTTTCTCACTCCCACCCTTTTCATCAAAATTCCTCAGAAACATGCTTCCTCCCATCATTACAACAGAAAAAAATTGCTCAAATATTATATGTGTAAAATATATGTGTAACTTATGTGGTGCTTTTAAAAGTGAAATGTTTGGATATTTAAGTACAGTTTAATTCTTATTAATGAAACACTTCCTGCTAGAACAGATTTTTAAGTAACAAAAACATTTGCAGATTACCAGCTACTGTGGGCGTTTTTGTAAACTTTACAGAATTGTAGAATTCTATAGAATTAATTGTAGAATATATGCCGCCCACTTAAATCTAAGTCCAGATCTCCGGCGGTGTTTGGAAGTGCACTACTTTTAATAACTAAATAAATGCAAATTTCCTTCTCTTCCTCTCTGTGCTTCAGTGGAAACTGAATTTAAATATCTATTTGGATCAGAGCTCAAATAGTTCCCAACATCCCTGAAATCACCCACATAGGAAGTGAAATCCATGCCCTTCTGCATCACTGGGGAGTTGTAAGCAAGGCTGAGCGTCTTCCACCAACACAGATGTGGAGCCTTGCTATGAATAAGAAAAGGGCTGCAGCAGTTTTACTCCTCCCCCAACATTAAAAAAAAACAAACAAAAAAAAACAAGCAAACAACAAACCCAACAACTTAGTCATCAGGTAACTTGGATTTTTCAGGAGGTTTGAGTCCTTGAACTTGGTGGGACTTCTCAAGAGTTCTGCTCCTGTTTGTGCAGTAAGTGTTTAGAAATTGATGTGTTGGGTACTTGATTTTTCGAAAAGAAATGGAGCGCACAATCCTCCTTTTATCCTCCCTCTGCATGATCAAGAGGGCCTTAGTCTTTGAGACCAGAAAGGGTGTGGTAGGCCAATGATCCAAATAATACCATTATCCACAGAGGGAATGGACTTTGGGCTAGGAGTTGTGCTCTTCCGTCTGCCCGTGAGTGCATAAAATGTTACCAGAAGTTAAAATTTACCCATCATAAAATGCACGTGGTGCTTCTGTTAGCTTAATCAGCCATTTTATCTCTTCACACCCACTTCCTCATCTCCGTGAACTTTCCTAAGCACTAAACCTAGTCTAAATTAATAGAAGATTAGATTATAACGATAAAAATCTGGGACAGTGAAGTTGTTTACTGCCTTTTGCCCTTTAAGAACTCACTCACACTTAGCAGTTCCAGAATTCCTGTACATGGGTGAGTTAATTAAATCCTTGTCTTCTTTCTACAAGAGGGTATAACACTGACACCTGATTGTCTGGAAGACTGTATTCTTACGTGCTACTGGGGCTGCAGTGTTCAAAAACTCCACGAAGCGTTGCAGAAACATGTCTACTGCTTCAGACTAAAGACTCCTCAGGCATTAGAGGACGCTCTGTACAGCGAATACCTCTATCGACAACAGTACTTGTATCCTTCTTAAAATTTGTTTTGACAAAATATGCTAATTTGTTGGCTCAGGGAGTGTTGGGACTTGTGAACACTCGGCAGTTCTTGGCACAATATATTTACGAACAAATATGATGAAAAATATTCTTTATGCAAACGTCACATTTGTCTACAATTGCAGTGACACTGATTGTTTTCCTTGACACACATGAAGCGTTAAAAAAAATGACAAGGAAGAAAAATATTGTCAGTTACCAGAAGATGCTCAAGTTGTCGATTTTGGCCCAGTGCCTAGATCTCGCTATCCGTTGATAGCATTGTTGACGTTAGCTGATGAAGAAGACAGAGAAATATATGATATTGTAAGTAATATAAGAATGTATTTTAGAGTCACTATATTTAAGGTCTGAGTGTTTCAGGAGACAGGTTTGAATAAAACAGCTTCCTTTCCCTGTCACCCAGAATTTGGTCCCTAACTTTATCACTGATGGCTCCAGGGGAGCGTGGCAGGAGAGCGAGGATAACTGTTATATAGAAGTTATGTACGCCATTCAAAAGATGCTTATGATTTTCGCAAAGCTCATATCTGCAAAGGTCTCTGTGGTGAGCCCTGTGGTCAGATGAACTAAGGTTGTGGTAGGTTAGTAAGCTGCTACTCTGATTATTTTTTTTTTCTGATCACATAAACCTGTGGTGCAGCTCTTGCGCTGATACGGTCTTTTGGATTGCTGTTGGCAAGGTAGGAGGATTCTTTTTTTTTTTTTCAGTGTCTGGTACAGATATTTGAGCTGATTGCTGACTTGACTGTTAGGAACATGGAAATTACCTTTCTGCAACAGGCCCGAGTCTCCCAGTAGCCAGCTCCAGGTCATTTACAGGAAGGTGTGAAGGTCTGGCAGCAGTCTGATAGGAGATACTCAGCTCCCCAAAAAGGTCTTCTCCTAATCTCTTACAGTTAAAGCAGCATCAGCCTTGTCATGTGCAGTTCAATATCCCTTCTAAACTCTAAATTGATTGATTCTTTTTGGGACGCACTTTTATCTCCCATCTTTCATTTGCTTGATAATCTGATAGCCCTAACTGCTTGAACAATAATACAAATGAACTCGGAAGCAAATTGCCTAAATCCACTGAATGCATTTCCATACCTTCATTTGGAAATTGCTTGTGAGCACAGCAGTGCCTAAGAATTCTGTTGCCTTTCCAAGTGACACCTGCCCTTGGCTTCTTGTCACTTGACCCTAGGACTGCCTTCCTCCCTCCTGTCCCCACTCGAGATTCTCTCCAGCTATTTCCCAGATTAATACGTCTATATATGTTTAGAGCTCAGATTAGTTTAATATAAAGAGACTGTAAATTTCATATTTGAACGTGTTTGACATCAGCATGGACATGAATTTGTAACATCTCTCTTTTGTTCCTTAACATAGAAGAAAAGGGATGGAAGGAGAGTGGGGGAGGTGTTTTTCTTCTGGTTTTGGAGAAAAGAAACACAACTAGAATCTGTTCATATGGTCAGAGGAGTAACTCCACCTAGACTCCTTGCCAGACAAATGTCAGAATTGCCTTGTCATTGAAACAAACCTGTAAAATATAAATACTTGTAAAATATAAATACAGTGTGGAAAGGGATCTTTGCCACTGTAGCCAGTATGGTATTACCACCTTTTGCTCACATCAGTGCATCAAGCTCCATCTTGAATTATTTGCGTGTGTCTGTATGTGCGTCCATCACTATGGATGGTGTTCCAGTATCTCTTTTTCCGGGTGGGGTCTGATTTTCGTCCTGTCTCTGTGGCCAGATCACCCCTATTTGGTTTTGTGCCGTAATTTTAGCATGACCGTATATAAGAGTTACAGAAATTATTTGAAGGCTGACAGGGCTAAAGCGGAAGAAGGCTTAGATCTCAGGCCTGTGTATAAAACAGAAGTTTGAGAACTAACCTGGTTGTGGTGTACAAGTATTTACAAAGAGAGAAAACGCCTCGTGCTCAAGGGGAAAGGTTTTGTAATCAAACAGCGTGCCATTTCTACTCGATCATAGTATCACTGTATATGTTTCTACACTACAGGACAGCATAACAGAGGAGACAGTAGCTTGAAGATCGAGCTGCTTGCATTAGGAACTGGTCCCACTCACAGTTAAAAAGTTGCCTAGGTGCCTGAACCAAGTATGAATGGAGGACATGCATCGTCATTGAGAAAGCACTTCTGTCATAGTGGGATGGCATGGCAGGAGAGCGAGGATATATACAAATATATATACAAATATATACAGATATATACAAATACACAAATACAGGCTATATACAAATACACTGAGAACCATTAACTTTTAAACTCTTAGCGTCAAAACACAAAATCTGCCATTTTAATGGAGATTTAATGGCTTTCAGGTTCCAGAACAAAGCTGATAGTGGTGTAGGTTTGGGAGATTTTTTGGGTGTTTTGGTTTTTTTTTGAAGCACTGTGATTTAGAAAAAAAGACCTCATGGCCAAAGAATAGTGAATCCAGTTAGTATAAATACATATGCATAGATACATATATATTGAAACTCTGCATGTAATTAGCCACGTAGTAGATTTTGAAGTGTGTCTGAGTTGCCTTTTAATTTTTTTTTTTTTTTAAACAAAACAGCTTTCTTCTACATTTCATTTCTCTTTTGACAGCTTCTGGGAACTACAGTAATATTGAATTTCACTTTCTTTTTTTCCTGCTTTTTGGAGGCTATTATGTAATTTGGGCAGGGCGAGGGGTATTACGCACAGCATGCAAGCTTAGAGTGCTTTTATTTTCAGAAAAGTGACTCTAAAGTCAGCCCATGGGCGTCCTTTCATAATTCTTTCCAGTGAGATTTGTCTTTTGCCTACTTGGTTTACAAGCCAATCAGCGACACTTCTAAATGCTTTTTGGAGTCTAAAAACCGCAGTCCGTGTGTTTGTGAGGGAAGTGGGGGAATGTAGAGAAGACTTTGCCTTTTACATGTTCCCCTGTAATTCTGCGCTCGGGCTTCAGCTGACAGGGTCATTTCTTGCGTTGAAGACAACCGGGGATGCGGCTGCAGAAGTTGCACGGGACTTAAGCGCGTGCGCTTGTTTGGGGCTCCATTGCTGTAGGAAACTCCTTGCAGTTTGTCAACTTTTCTCCCATCCAGGAGGAGCTCATCACAAGTTAGCGGAGTGCAAAGAAAAGTGTAGGAGCTGCTACTTTTCGTTGAAATCGTTATGCAGGTAGCCTCTCCGAGGCACGTCCGTGGCTGTGTAAGCAAGCCCTACCTCGGCTGCATAAGCACTTACCTTCAGGAAGACTACATGTACTTAGGTGTCTTTTCAATCCGGAGCCTAATGCCGTTAGGTGAGAGCGGTCGGAGCAGGTCTCCGCTGTAGACTGGCCGTAGAACGGCTCCACGGAGAACCAGGGCAGAAAGCTGAAGCGCCACAAAGCGCTATCTTGTGCCACGTCCTGTTTTGACTTCGTCCAGCATACTCTTTTGATCTGTGCTTGAAGTCAGCATTGTTGAAGTCCTGAGTGTCTAAGGAAATTAAGCAGGTCAGAGGTTGTAACAAAGTGTGCAATCTATATGAATCATGTAAGGAAAAGGAAAGTTATTAAACATAGCTTTGTTTTTTTTTTTTTTGGTAGATTTCAATGGTGGCTATAATTCACATTCCTGATGAGAGCTACAGACTTTCCTGCAGAATCTTATATCAGTATCTACTGCTAGCTCAAGGTCAATACCATGATCTGAAGGTAAGCCCTGTACTGAATCTTGTTTCATTTGGGCAACAGTGTTTAGTTTGTGCAGGCTTTCAGGAGCCTAAATTAGTATAAGATTTTTATTGTCGTGCAAAGAACTGGATAGTAGTTAAAATTAAAACTAGTTCCAGCTGAAGTTACTGCACAGAAATACTTTATGTGAAAATATTCAAGATTTCCTGGAGAAATGACTGGATTTAGTGTAGCGGCCTAGGTCCTGTCCACTTATTAAAGCAGTAGTAAGACATTAACTAGCTGTTGAATGCTGCTTCTCTACAGAACATTTGTTACCTCATTGCTAGTCTCTCAAACCAGCACTTTCTCCCATACTGCCCTTCAGTTGGGAAAGCCTCAGAAGAACCTTTTTCATTTCTTTTTACCGTGATACATGCACAAAGGTTAGAAATCTGCCTAGCACATACCATTATAAGTTAAACCAATGTTCTCATTATTCCATTCCAGTTTCCCTTATCTATACATGTTGTGGGACTGTCTTTGTCCTGTGTCTCAGGCAGTTGGTGATGTGATTCTACTTTATATTGCTGTGATAATAAAAATAACATATGATACTGATAAGCTAGAAATCGGGCCAAATTAATTCTATTGACTCGATTAGCTTTCATTCAGAAATAGATTTGTCCAAAGAAATGTTTGTCCTGGCCGTTTTTTTTGCTGACATAGTTGATCCAGGTAAACTTCCCTGTTCCCCTTAAGCTTTCTTTCCATGTAAGGTTACCACTGTAAGAACAGTGCTTAAACGGAACAGAAATAACTGTGCCGCTGCCTTTTGTGTAGTTGCGTAGTGTGCTCTCTATGGGCATCTTCGGCTGCATGGTAGTTTACTGGCTTTATTAAGAGATCGTGCCCAGAAGAACTGGTGCTTCACATGAAATAAAACAAAAAGGAGTAGGGGTTGTCATATGAGCGAGAGCAGAATGGCTTGAGTGAAGTAGTTTTGACAGCTTGGTGGATATATTTTTGATAGGAATGGATAGAGGCATCCCTCTAGGCATAGAGAATGATAGACCAGAAACAGGAACCTGAGCTGCTCAGAACCTGGGCAGTTCTGTGAAAGTTCATGCATGTACATTGATTTGATTCAGCTAAAATTTGGTGACTTATCCTTAATATTTTCCCAGTGTTCTATGTAATTTCATGCTTCTGAAATCCATTCAGCTGAAGGCCAGGACTCAGGCAGAGAGTGAGTCTGGCACTATTTGACCCAGTGGAAACCCGTGGATCTGACCCAGCGGAACTTGCACCTGTGTTCAGGTATCAGGGGAGAGTTTGTTGACTTCTAAACGTTTGTGTATATATGTATTTTAGCAGCTCTTCATGTCTGCAAATAGTACCGCCCCGTCTACAAGCGATACATCCCCCGGTGAGAGAAGCACTGACAGAAGCTTGCTAGAAAAGGCTGGACTGGCTGAAGATGAACCAGAATTGCATGAAGAAAACAGCAAAGACTGCGTTGTGTGCCAAAATGGCACAGTGAACTGGGTACTCCTACCCTGCAGGCACGCGTGCTTGTGCGATGGCTGCATTAAGTATTTTCAGCAGTGTCCAATGTGTAGGCAGTTTGTTCAAGAATCTTTTCCACTTTGCAGCAAAAAGGAGCAAGATGAAGATGAATCAACCCATATCTTGCAAGATGCTCTTCCTGGAAGAGTTTTTTAATGGGGAAAAAAATAGAAGAACTGGGTTGTATGCACCAAGATTAAATGTAGAAAACAGACTGTTTATGGGAGGATATGTAGCATTAACTCCTATGGGTTTGCTTTTTATTGTTAGGTAATTTTCAGCTTCCTTATTTTTCTTCGCCCCATATGCTCGCAGGAACACTACACTTAGCCATGCAATGTGGACAGAAAAAGTGCGTAGGCTGTCTTCGAAGGATGTAATTTTATTTATAACTTCTTACTAGTTTTGCATGGAGTACTATTGGAGGCTATTTTGATTACTAAATTTAGTATATCTACTAAAAAAAGAATAAAACTTGCAATTGAAGTTGCACACAGCTCATTCTATATTTATCGTATTTAAAATACTAGAGCAATATATCGTTTTAACTCAGTGTAATTTAGAAACAGCACTTTACAGAATGTGTCAAATGAAGGAAAGTAAATATTCTTCATTGTTAAACCCGTGTATATTTATTTTGTAGATGAAGGCTGTTTTTTATTTTCAAGAGATTTTCATTTTCAAGACTGATTTCACACACTTGTATTATTTATTTATTATTTTGCCCTCCAATGGCATATTGTCAAAAGCAATAAAAATGGCTGTTGAGAAGAGAAATTGTTGGTTTCCTTCTTGAGAGGGAGCTCAATTCTCCTAAAGACATGCAGGCTGGGTTTCACATCTGCTCAAATAAGACAAAAATACAAATACTCATTAGAACCTGTAGAAAATGGCGAGTAGCTGCTCTCTGTCCTCCCTTCTTGTTCCCTTGCAGCTTTGCCCCACATCCAATTCCAGGAGAGCTGCTCAGTCTCAGGGAGAGAAAGCCGTGCTCAAGCACATTCCTGCAGCTCCTTAACGGTGCTGCCAGTACAAGGCACGCACAAGGTGCTGCACGCCTCCAAACCAGGGAAGGAAGCTTCCCTTCTCGATGGTATTCCATCTTCATCTTTCCATCACTGTTTTTTTTGTTTGTTTCTGTTTTGCCATGACCCTGCTTCCAAACTCCTCGCCATTGCATCCGAGGAAAAGATTTAGGTGGTGGTGGTGGAAAGAGTAATGCTTAAAGACAGACAGAGGTTGGGAGTTGATGCATGTAGCCACAAACTTCCATCCAGTGATCAGCAGGCCGTTTGTAAGACGATTTCTCTGGTCTACGTAAAGTGGCCTTCCTTGCCAGGGACAACTCGGGCAATAAACTTCTGGCCAAATCAGCCTTCTGCTTGCACTGTGTATCAAACGGGAATTAAATACTTAGGTGCCTGTGGGTACGGAACGGTGCTTGCAGAGAACTTTGGAAGTCGGATGGTTCTGTGTGGAAATCACGGCAAAGAATGGTGTACATGCGGCAATTCAGGAGGCTGAGAAGAGCCAGAGGAGAGCAGAGAAGAACACAATAGCAGAAGGAATGGTGGCAACAAGGCCATACCTCAGATACGAACACAACACGGAGGTGGAGCAGCAACAGCGTGATGCAACTCAAGCAGGCCCAGAGCTGCCTGTATTAGGAGAGAGCGTAAAGGCTAAGTACCGTATGGTGCCTTCACCGCTCAGGATGAATCAGAGAGGCATGATGAGGACTTGTCCTCTGTGTCACTATAGCCAGTCCTCACCGGCCCACTTAGACACGTGTGTCTCGGTGCTAGTGAGGATGTGAACGCGTAAGAATGAGCGTGAAACAACAAGTGTGCGGAATCAGTCTTGAAAATAAAAATCTCCTTCCCTTTCTGTGTGGTCTCACACTGAGTTTTGCTAGCTTGGTTGCAGCGTTCGTGATGGAGGTAGTTGTGGAGTTTGGCCTCCCAGTCTGTCGCTAGCCTTGTTCTGCCATTAAAGGGCAGCAGCTAACGTGACGGTGGAAATAATTACTCTTCAGACTTCCCTTCGTGTCCACGTATCACTGTTGTAAAATGGAGAGCCCGTGTATATTGTTCTAGGCTTCTGCGGGCGCTCAGAAAAAATATAAAGACCACAGAGCCTGAGGCACGACGATAGCTGTTTCTGTACGAACAGCTCATACTGCCAGCCTGTGGGCTGGTGGCTGTACGGACTGTTATTCCAGAGGAGCAGGTTCATGCTGCGCTGGTTCTAACCTGGAGTTGGGCACTGCTTGATAGTCGGCAGGGATTTGGTTTGTCCACGTAGATGATCAAAGAGGTGTTGTTACTGCTTGACCACAGCAGTCCCCGACATTAAATCAAATTAATTAAAAGTTCCCAACAAGGCAGCGTGATCCAAGCTTGTGGACTTGTTGAATCTCAAAGTGAAACGGTGTTCAAGTAAACCCCACAGAGGATTGCCTGGTCTGTCTCATCCTTCACCCAATCGATGCCAGTATTAAACAATAATGGCAAACAGGATGTAGCCGTGCTGAACTGCCAGGCCGTGTATTTACCATTAAGTCTGTCCCAGCTTTTCATTTGTTTCATGTTCTTTTAATAGAGTTTTCCAGAGATGCTTAGTTGCTTTATCAGATCTAACAAGCTTCCTTGCTGGCCCAAATCAAAGACCTGACTGAGAGTTATAAGAAGTACAGTAGCTGGCTTATTACGTTTGCCCTTCTAAGAAGCCATCTCAAAATATAGATCAGGTGAGAAGTAAAAGGAGCCACTCTAAAGCTGCTTTGTGTGTCCCTTGGTTGTCTTAAAACAGGGATTCGAGGCTCCAAGAGTGAAATAAAACCTTTCCGTGACCCACAAAAACACAGTATATTGACAGAGGCTGTTCTGCTCTGTTGCCCTGTTGTAATAGAGGTAATGTAACATTCCTCTTCCACTCGTTACAGATGATGCTTATGGATTTGGTGACATCAAGGAAGACAGGCAGACTTCTGGCAACAAGACTTGCTTTTCTTTTCAGCAGCGCTGGGGTATTACAAATTTGTCACGTTTTTTGCTGCAGGAGAGAGGCAGGAGGTACCTCACCGCTCAGTTTGGTTCATTAACTGTAATCAGAGCTGAGGCTTTGAAATGAGTTGATCAAACTAAGTGCTGTTACTTAGGGATGTCCCAAGGTGCCTTTCCAAATGCCAGTGGACTATGATGTGGACATCTTCCTTCTGTAGAGAAAGTTCCTCTGTTAGGATCTTCCTTCCTCCCTACCTGCCTCCTCCAAGTAGAGGGCAAATGGTCAGAGGGAGACAATTCAGGTCAATTCATCTTAAAAGCGTCTTCCCATTCCCACGAGGAATTCAGAATTCCCATAAGGCGCTTTGAAAATTGGCTAATGCCCTGACCCTTACTCCTCGTGGGCTAAAGCGGTGCTGCATTCCACTACAGACCCTAAAAGGTCTCACCGCCACCGTTGAGGATGACCATTGACCATCAGAGTGCCGAGGCTCTCTGCTGAGCTACCAGTAGCCAACGCTGCCAACCTGGCACAATGCTCTTCCCCATCAGGGAAGAAGGGAAGGGGCAGTTCAGCACCTTGTGTTTTATAGAATCAGAGAATCACAGAAT
>VZTL01068104.1:20552-37058 GCA_013400535.1 Scopus umbretta | reverse complement strand
TTTTTTTTTTTGCAGTGTGTTTTGAGACTCACTACAGAGATTCTTTATCCATCCTGCTGTAATGCACTAAAAATGTGAAAAATTGTGTCTGTCTTCTTGTCATAATTCCATCTAAGGATAAAAAATGTGTTAAGGAGCCAAATTCAAATTTACAGTTGGATGGATTCTCTGGTTGTGAGTTTGAAGGCTAAAGGGTCCATTTGGGTTTGAAGACTTTAGCATTTCAGTGCTAAAAGTTGTCTGTCTGTTTTTTTTGTTGTTTTTTTTTTTAAAGTTTACAAAATGGATCTCCTTGTGTTTTTTAGCCAACGTCCATGAGGGCCATTCGGGCTAGATATGACCCCTATCTCCAGACGAGACACAGAGTGGAGCAGGTAAATTTTTCCAGTGGAAGGGGAGTGCAGTGCAATGGTGATGAAAACAATGGTAACGCTTTTAATTGCCTGAACTGGTGGCCTGAAAGGGTTGTGGTGAGCAGCGCTAAGTCCAGCTGGAGGCCAGTCTCTAGTGATGCAACCCAGCTGCGGGGGCCAGTAGTATTTAACCGCTCTGTTAATGCCCTGGGTGTTGGGACAGAGCACACGGTCAGCAAGTTTGTAGATGATACAGAATTGGGAGAAGTGGATGATAGACCAGAGGATTGTGCTGCCTTTGAGAGACCTGGGAAGGGGCGGAGAAGTGGGCTGGCAGGAACCTCCTGAAGTTCAACAAAGGGAAATGCCAAGTCCTGCCCCTGGGGAGGAACAGCCCCAGGCACCGGTACAGGCTGGGGGTTGACCTGCTGGAAAGCAGCTTGGCAGAAGAAGACCTGGGGGTCCTGGTGGACACCAAGGTGACCATGAGCAGCATTATGGCCTTGAGACAAAGAAGGCCAGCAGCCTCTTGGGCCGCATTAGGATGAGTGTTGCCAGCAGGTCAAGGGAGGGGATCCTTCCTCCGGCCTCAGCAGTGGCGAAGCCCCATCTGGCGAGCTGTGTCCAGGTCTGTGCTCCCCAGAAGATGATGGACATGAACATACTGGAGCAAGTCTAGCAAAGGGCCACTAAGATGATGAAGGGACTGCAGCATCTGAGGAGACGCTGAGAGAGCCAAGACTGTTTAGGCTGGGGAAGAGAAGGCTTGGGGGACTCTTACCAATATGTATTAATACCTGGTGGGAGACGCTAAGAAGAGGGAGCCAGGCTCTTCTCAGTGGTGCCCAGTGACAGAACGGGACAGGATGCAACAGGCACAAATTGAAACATGAGAAATTCCATTTGAACATCAGGAAGCAGTTTATAATTGTGAGGGTGTCTTGAGCACTGGACCAGGTTGCCCAGAGAGGTTGTGCAGTCTCCATCCTGTGAGATACTCAAAGCCTCTCTGGACACAGCGCCAAACAAACTGCTGTAGCTGATGCTGCTTTGAGAAGAGGGATTGGACTAGGTGATCTCCAGAGGTCCCTTCCAACCTCAGCGTTTCGTGATTCTATAATTCTACGTTAACCTGACTTGATCCTCACAGAAGAATTCTTTTTAGACCTTTTAATTGTCTAGCAGTCACTTCCATTAGATAAATGACAAGTTTTGAGCCTCTTACAAGATGTTATCTGTTCTGCACCTGATTACTGATAGGAGACCGTGTTACAACAAAATTGTACTGAACTTTTGTGGCAGTTGCTAGTTCTTGAGAATTACTTACATGGAGAATTTAGTTCTGAAATAGTGGCTTTCCTACCAAAATGGGTTTTTTGGGTCTCCACTGGAGAATTAGATGATCTGAAGAGTTTCTCGATCCTGTTCTGCTTTGACTGGTTTACCTGTTTATCTCCAAATCCATTGGTAAATTCTCCAGGGATTCAGTGTAAGTCCTTTTCTCCCACAAGTTTTTAAGGAAATTTAGTTCTACGTGGATTGAAGCAGATGCAAGGAAACTTTTTCTACTGGCTGTATCTAAGCTAGCCTCAAACTGGAAGCAGTGTAACTCCCATCAGCAAGATGGTAGACTCAAGTAATTCTGCTTTGTCAAGGAAACCTGTTATGCTGGGCTCAATATCTGTACTGTGTTCTTGCAGTAGCAAAATAATTTTTCAGGTTTGGGGGGGGGGCATCATAAGAAATCTGTACAAAAGTATTAATCGTTTGTCATTCATAAAAGATAGGACAACTAAAGAAGGAAATGCAGCGTAGGAATGTCAGGGTTTTCAGAGAAGTCTTTTAGATAAGTCCCTGATTGGTAATTTTTCCCTGGTATTTTTAATTTGACAGCTGAAGCAGCTGGGCCACAGCGTGGATAAAGTAGAGTTCATCGTGATGGGTGGAACATTCATGGCCCTGCCTGAAGAGTACAGAGATTACTTCATCAGAAACCTTCACGATGCCTTATCAGGTCACACTTCCAATAATGTAGCAGAGGCTGTCAGGTAAGCATCTTGGTTTCCTTTACTGTAATTACTTCAAAGTGTTCTTTAACTGATGTAAGAAAGGAAAATACTGAAGGCAAAAATTCAGGCCTCTATTTTTTTTTTTTTTTTTGAAAGGCAATGTTAATCCAAATACGTGTTTAGGCACAGAATATTTATAGCTCGGCTTGCATTATTGCTCTGTGTACTGTATAGCACCAGCAGAAGATAGGGCCATGGTTTATCTATTTTCTCGTGTAGGAAATGCTAAGCTGCTTCTCATTTCTTGGCATTCCATCTGGACTTCTACTTTTTATGCCTCATCACCTTGATTTGGAGTTGTGACGAATCACATCGCCGTGGGATTTGTTTCCTTTGGCTGGGAAGGGGAACTGATCCTGGCTTGGAGGGGGCCAGACGTCAGCTCCATAAGGGATGACTCACCCCCGAGAGCGTCAGCGCTCAGGAGCTCCCAGCCCCTCGCGGCCGCAAACGCCGTTACCCTTGCAGTATTGCAGTGTGACAGGGAGGTGCTCCTCTCCTCATTCTACAGTTGATGAACTGTAAAATCAGAGGCCGCTTTGTTTGCGTGTGCTTTGGGTCATTAAATACATAACTTTCCAGGGCATTTTGCAGTATGAAACTGAGAAGAAAAATGAGAAAGATTTGACGTTTTGGAGCTGTTAAAAGTAGCTGAGCATCCCTACTGACAGTTTTAGTTTGTCTACCTCGTCATTCTTCAGTGCAGCAGATTTTCCTTGATACCATTATCATCTGCTGAAGAAAGTGGTTTTCAAACTGGGTAGGACTAGCTGTTGTTTAGCTTCATGTCTACCTTCATATTTTAAAACTGTAATTTCATTTGGTTTTCCTCTGGAGGGCAGCAAACACTTCTGCTGGTTTTCTTTGGGTTTTTTTTTTCTTGTCATTCAAAGACCAGACAAAGTGTGCTATACTGCTCTTTCCAAGTGGATTTTATCTTGATAAAATCACAAACGAGTTTGGAAAAGAATTGCTTTTCTTTTGCTCTAGTGCCCTGGTTGTGAGCACAGAAGGACAGAGCTCACTATGGCAGAAGGGTGGACTTTGCAGGTTATCTATTCAAATTAGTGCTGTGCTTATATCTGCATCAGGTGGTTCAGGATGTGGTTATTCTGTAATTTTTTTCTGCTGCAGGTGTCTAGCTGACTTTACTGCACCCAAAATGGCTTTTGGAATAACCTCTACTTTGCAGATTACTGAGGAAACTATTTACAACACAGGCTGTGTGACCAAGTAATTTTAAGTGCGTGCAAAAACGAAGTGACTCTGAAGTCGGCGTACTGCCTTGCAAGCACGCAGATCGAGCAATGTGAGAAAACCTCCACTAGCAGTTTGTGGGTTTTTTCCAGCAGATAAATAAAAGTTTATCTTTTTAACATAAAATTCATGTTAAACGCTTAGTGAATTGAGGGATGTGGGAGTTATTCGAGTTGCACCTCCTAAATACTCTAGAGGTGAGAAAATTGGGTTCAGGATTAATCAGACCTTTTACTTTGTGTGCTTCTGGCACTTGGTTCTTGTACTGTGTCACCGCAGTACTCTTTTGGGATAGTCAGTGACACACGGAGTAAACAGTCAAGGTTGAATTTATTTCCTTTTGTACATGAGGATTCAGCTCCTCTCCCTCACTACTTCCATCAGCAGAGGCCAGGCTACATGGAGAATACTGACAATATTTTACTTGTTTTAGATTGTGGGCACTGCATTAGGCGGTAACTTGGGATCTGGTCTCTCTCGCCCCTTACTTTGAATGCGATTATTGTGGTAGCTGTGAAATTTTTCCTCCTTGTGCGAATCATTAGTTAATTTTAGATTTTGTCCAGTGATTCCCTAATGGGGGAAAAAGACCTTCAGCCAGGATACTTAAAAAGTCTTTGAGCATGATGTTTGATTAAACCGGTGTGGCATCGATCTATATAGGCTTCAGTCCAGCTAGCTGTGAATGCATTTTTTTTACTGCTTCTGTCCAGTCATTTCTTTACTTTGTCCTAAAGTTGAGCTCTGCTTCTGTGCCCAATGCTGTCTTTCTAGTGATATGCTGGCTTGTACGGTCTGAATTGTTCAGCACTGAAGGGCTCATCAATCTGGCATCCTCCTCTTGACGTAATTTTGAATTTTCTTCATGTAATACTTTGTCTTGATCAGCCCACTGCAGCTTCTGGTCCTGGTTAATCTGATCAGAAGGGTGTGACTGTGCTGTTTCAACCGGTACAGTATGACGGTAGCCTGCCCTGGAGGTATACGCTGTTCCTCACCAGGAACCGGCACTGCAAGTCTGACTAAAGAAGTAAGTCTTCAAGCTGTGTTGGTCCTTGGACTCCAGCTGATGTTCTGAGTTGGCTTCTGGCTTTTTTTATGGATTCAGAGTCTTGCGGTGAATCTGTCCCCATGGTGAATCACAAAGCTGCAAACCCAGCAGTGCCTATATGAGAGAAATGATGTGGGACTGGGAGTCATTGGTCTGGGGAAGTGGGGCTCTCCTCTAGCCGGCTGCTGCCAAATAAGTAAGTCTGAAACTGTGGCTTTGTAGTCAGTGGAGAGAACAGGATCTTCATGGGATGGAGCATCTAAGTTAGGTTGCTGCTTTCGACTGTTTCAAGGTAAACTGGGCAGCTGACCTGGGAGGTGTGAAGAACTCCCTTTATACCACTATTTACAAAGCAGTAGGAGATCCTTTTTGCATGAGTGCACCTGAAGTGAGTTAAGACTTTGGGTTTTACAGATCCATGAACAAAAGATGAGTATAGAAGTGACTGTATTTACATACGTGAACTCGCCAACCAAAAGTGTGATTTTTAAAAAGATAAACTGCTAGGCTTTCATAGTGACTCTTGTCACTATGAGTGGAGGAGGGAGATGACTTCCCTGAGAAAGTGTTGCTGGTGTTTAGTATTTCTGTAGCACCTCCCTATTGAGGTAATAAACACTTTTTAGACTATTCAGACAGAAGTCTTTGCTTGAGGTGCTGTGGAATGCTTGAGAAATAAGTTGGCCAAGGAATGAGTAAAGAATTGCAGCGCCAGAGGGGATCTTTGTTTTGTAGAGAGTGGGCAAGGAGACTGAGAAGTTTTAATTTTTATCTGACGAGAACACCACTTAGGAGACTTCAGGGCACTTCTGCATGCCTATCAAGCAAGGTTGTAGGCTTGGTGGTAGGCTTCCCTTCTTTAGGAGACTTTTAATTACTGATTATTTTTTTTTTAACAGCTTTTTCTTTTTGTACACTAGAGAAATACGTCTCCCTCTGGGAGTGGTCCCCATCAAGCCAAAGCATTGTCTTGGTTGCTGGTTGCGGCTGCCTTTGCTCTTTTGTGAGGACAGGGAACCGAGAAGGTGTAAAATACACATGCAAATGAGAATTGCGGCTCCCCATCGTTTTGCTCCTCTCACCTGACCCATGAGTCATTAGAGGTGCTGCCACCATGACTCACCACTCAACTCCAAGGGCTGAGCACCTCTTCTCCGAGCCAGCATCTGACTTTTAATTAGAGCATGAGGCCAAAGGAGCACTTGCCTGTGCAGAGAAAGGCAGGTGTCAGAAAGGTCCCCCAAGGCTACGCATCCGTGCAACTCCTTGGACTGCAGCATCAAGCCTGGCTTCTCTTAACATATTTAAAAATGCACAGAAATTACTATTTTTTTAATTTTATTTTAATAGTATCGTGCGTTGTCTGGGGTTTGATCTGGTCATAAACCACATTGTTAACGGCAAAGTAAGAAGGGGATAAAATTGCTGGAACCTCATGTTCTGCAATTCAAGTGTCTTGTGTACCTGGTATTTATGTGGCAATATTCAGGTGCACAGCAGACATAATAACTATTTCCATAATAGGTCCGTAATCCAAAACTGGCTTGATTTTACGTCCGCTCATCAGCCAGTAATCTCATAAAAGGCTCATCTTCCACTTGCATCATGCTTTGAAGCCCAGAACTTGCAGAAGTGAGTACTGTCGGCTGCGTTTGATTCCTCGTGGAGAAATTGCAGCTCCTTATACCAGGTGACACTGTGAGACTGCCTCTTTCTTAGGCTTGTCATCGATCGCTTTTGCCCAGGGTCCTTTTGTGTTTCCACCATTAGCTGCATCTTCTGCTGAGCTGGTGAGCAGGCAGCAATGCTTCCCGCCGACACAAATGTTTTCGTTATGCACGAGGAAATTTCCTTTAGGTATCCCAAAAGCTGTATTGATCTTTTGGCAAGCAGTAAGCAGATAGATCCAGCTACTTTAGAGCCTTTGCTGAAAGAGAAGACACGGGTTTTAAATAACCGCTGCTTAGAACTGGATTATTGTGTGGCCAGTTTAAGACCTCTTAGCCTATCTGAGGAAGGAAAAAAGACCCCAAGCGTTGACAGTTTCAGCAGCAGTTGGTTTGATATGTGGAGCTCCTGGTGCATTTTAAAACCCAGCTGGAAATCACTCTTCTTGAACATGCCAGATCAGAGCAACCCATGAAAAAATGGGTTATCAGATGATGTGTTTTCTGGAAGGATCGTTATATTCTTTTCTCAAATACCCACATTACAGGTCTCATGTATCAGTAATTCTTTTAACAGAAGCTACAGTTTCTCCACAAGAAACAGTGATTGTGAGTGTTGGCAGCTAAGCAACTCCTAATTTTGCTTTTCAATAGTCAGGAATAAACCTACTTTCGAAAGGTAGCTCTTTATTTTTGAAATAAATCTGTTTTAAATTTCCCAAATAAGCCTCTAGGAGTTTTGTTAGAAAACGAATGTTTCTGCTGGTAAGTCTAGGCTTGCTGTAATTTTACCAAGATTTAGCCCGGCTGCTTGACTTTTAGGGCACAGATGCAGTGAAGTTACGTGGGGTAAGAAGTGGGCATATTATGCCTGTGCTGTTGCAGCTGGCTTTGTGTACGCGTTTCGCTGGTCCCACTTGTGAGAAATTCGAGCGTACTGTGAATCTCGAGGAAAGAGATTTAAGCAAACGTNCCTTCGGGCATCCACCTGCTCTGGCATGGGGTCCTTCATGGGCTGCAGCTGGATATCTGCTCCACCATGGACCTCCATGGGCTGCAGGGGGACAGCCTGCCTCACCATGGTCTTCCCCATGGGCTGCAGGGGAATCTGCTCTGGCACCTGGAGCACCTCCTGCCCTCCTTCTGCACTGACCTTGGTGCCTGCAGAGTCGTTCCTCTCACATATTCTCACTCCTCTCTTCTGACTGCTGCTGGTCTTGCGCAGTTTCTCTTTTTCTTTCTTAAATATGTTATCCCAGAGGCGCTACCATCATTGCTGATGGGCTTGGCCTTTGCCAGTGGTTGGTCCATCTTGGAGCCGTCTGGCATTGGCTCTATTGGACATGGGGGAAGGTTCTAGCAGCTTCTCACAGAAGCCATCCCTGCAGCTCCCCTGGCTACCAAAACCTTGCTACGCAAACCCAATGCAAATCGCAAGGTAAAGCATTGTATAGGCGAAGAAGATGCTCTCCTACAATTCAGATGGCTCAATTGACATCTGGTTGCTTGTTACACTAATGCATCTTAATTGTGCTTTCTGAGTACTGATTGTGACTCTAGCAAAAATAACTGGGAGCTTTGACTCACTAGCTCCAGTGATTCATGCTGGGGCGATTTAAGAGGTTACTGTTCTCCTTTTATCTACCTTGACCCTCTGCTGGAGGTTACCACTTCTAAAACAGGCAGCTAAACATAGTTGTCCAGCCTTCAGCTGCCAGGGTTCACTCTGTGGCAAATTAATGTAATCTGGAACAGATAGCGATTTAAGAAGATATGCTACTTCTTTGGCTGCGGGGAGCCCAGCCTGTTAAATTGCCCCGCTACAAATTGCCAGAATTTGATAGTCAAATCTCACCTCTCGACTTGCTGTAATGAGTAGGTACGGTGACAGGTAGGCTCTTGCAGCTCTAGCAGCTCCAGCACAAACCGCTGTAATTGTCGGCCTGAGCTCCTGTTCTAGCAGTAATTTGGGCAGCCGGGGTGCGTAGGTACTTAGCCGCTTCTGCGTCCCCTCCTGTGCAGGCAGCAGGTTCTGGCGGAGAAGGCAGCGAATAGCAGGAGGCAGCAACATCGCAAATTGCTGTGGCTGTATCCATCAGAGCTTGTCTGTTAAATCCCTCAGGACATCTGACTGGGCAGGGATTTTTCTGTGCCAGGCAGGAGATAACTGGCTATTGTTTTAGTGCCAGATCGTTTACAACAGAGATTCTGCCTAAATTTCCTTTTATTCCCAGAGATTTGGAGACTAGCTCCTAACGCTCTGGAGAAGCAGTCAGATTTTCTTTGTTTTCCAGCTTTGGATGTGACTCTTCCATGGTGCAGGAGCCATGGTTGCCATTAAAACCTGTTTGTTTCTGAGTGTCTACCCCTAAATGCCTTCGGTATGGGTAACGTCTTTCCGGCTTGCAGAATTTGAGGAAATTTACCCCAAAGCTGGCTGGCCTTGGTTGGCATCCTGTTACTTTTGCATTGCTTATTTTCTACGGCAAGACCCAACTTTTAGCTGCTGAAGCGTGTGTTATTTGGAAAATGTATAAGTGAAAGCCATTTCATCAAATCCTAATCTTGTTACAGGTAGCTGTTCGTATTTTTTTCCTCCTGCAGCTATGGAAAGTGATCGCCTGTCCGGTTATCTGTCCTGTTCAGTATTTCTGCAGCATTTTTCTCCTGCATGTGAAATACTCAGGTTTGTGACTGAACATAGACGGCTGGGGAAGGTGGACATGAGGAAGCCATACCCGCGTATTTCTGTGCACGTGCAACAGTGTGTCTGATATTACATGGCTTTAGGTTTTCTGAGGTGGATGATGGAGGCAAATATACCTTTGTCGAAGGTTTGTGAGATGGTAGTGTTTATTCATAACAGAAATTTGAGCTACACCAAATGTAGCAGTATTTGTAAATGCTATTGATCCGCATTTTATTCTACGCTGGTGGAAAGGATGATGGCCCTAGCGGTCATGACATTGTCAAAGCTAAATAATGAATTTCAGTGCCTTTTTTCTGTACATTTTCAGCAAATTACTGCTGAACACCTGCCAAAGGGAATACGTTTCTCATTTTTGCTGCTTCACTGCTGTGCATGTGTAATTTGGCAAGCATAACAAGTTCTCCGGTGACCTGCACTAAAATGTTAATGCTAGGATGGGATCTGAGTGGTCAGCTGGGATTGGTAACTGGAGATGAAGTTTTATTCATGGCTTGGTTGCCTGTATGAATATGAACTTGGCCTGATTGTTATTCAGTTCTAGTTCAGATGGTGCTGGTGATCCAAAGGTAATGCCACGAAGACAGTGTGGCATGTACGAAGTGAGCTTTCTGGGTTAATTTCCTCCCTGACACGGAAAGTGTTACACCAGCCTGTGTATTACAGAAGTATCGCCTCAGTTGCTGTTGTATTCTGGTTTTCCAAGTGTGCGGAGGATCAAACATTAACGATTGCTTTGAGCTCCTTAAGGATGCAAGCGACCCTAGACTGAGGCTCCCATGCCCTGGAGAGCTAACATGGGACCTGCACTACCTTTTTTTCCTTCTTTCAGCAGAGATTGCTTTCCAGCCCAAATTAAAATGGGCTGGTAAAATAGTGAGATGCAGTTTATAGTTCCCTCAGCTGTGCTGTGCTTGCCTCATTGATATTGTAAACTGAGATCCACTGCCTTTCAACAGTGCTAAATTAATTTGAAAGAAAAGTCATTTTCTAGTAACATGGTGGGTGCAGTAGGCATGCAAAAAAAAAAAGCAGGTTTAGTTTTCATACTTTTATAGAGGGAAGTCAAGAAGTGGTTTTCCTGTGACACTTTTGCGAACGCTGTACTAGGCAGAGCAAAGGCTATTTGCTTTTGAGATATGTCTTTCTGTGTTGTGTTGCAGCTAATGCGCTCTGGGGCTCTGTGCCTCCTCTTGGCCCATCAGTTTGGGAAGTTAAGTACTCAAAAGCTGGGAACTGGCAGAGCTGGGGGTGTTTGTATAGCCTTAATTTGGTCACCCCCTGTCTGGGCCTTGGATTATACAATTACCTACTTTTTTCTCTTTCTGCAAGACCTTTCCCTGGTTCGCCTCCAGAGATAGATTGTGTGCTGCTCTGAAAATTCAAAAATTAGTGGCAAGGGCTTTTGTTCCTTCAATATAAATAAGATTCACCTTTTCTCTAACAGCTCTGCGGTGAGATGTGGGTTCAGCTGGTGGGTTAAAACAGCTCAATTCAGATGTTTCTCTGTCAACTCGATGCCTGATCTCCCCTTACAGTCAGTGGAGATGTAGTCAACGGAGCCCAGAGATGGATCCAGCTCGTGCTGAAGCAGGCACCCGCGTGGGGTCTGCATCGCTCTCTGGGCTCTCTTGACCGCCCGGCAAGTCTCACTGACTGCCACGGCAGACGAGAGCCCCAGCTCAATGTAGCTGTTGGCATCCATGAGCTGGATCCCGCACCAAGAGTCTTGGCTCCATTGTGGGCTCAGGCAGGAGGTCTTTTCTTCTTCATCTCTGGCTTCTGACTCCTTGGGCTCATGCTGGTTTTTGATGCAGCGTCACTTTTTGCAAGATACTCTTATTTCTTCCAGCATTGGTTCTCGGTCCCATTCTCCTTTCTAGGTATTTGCTTCCCCCATCTCTAGGAAGACACAAGTGGTCACTCACCTTTGGCTGTACTTTCTTCTGTTCTGTCTCCTCTCTGGTGTATTTGTCTCATTGTAAGCCAGCTTGTGCCATTTGCAGGGGGTCACAGCCATGACAGGAAACGTTTGACTTCACTCCTTAACAAGAACGTGCTCGTCGGGACCAACACGTCTTCACTGGAGTTGTGAGGGATGTCTGTGCCTAGGGAGGATGCGGTTCTAAGCTACTGTGGCAGCTAAAAGCTGCAATACTTTTCCAAAGCTCAGTCGCCACTAAAAATGGAGTAGCTGTTGGCTTCTTAGTTGGAGCTACGATGGACGGCAAGTGGAGCCAGGGAAATGGCACCATCAGTTCTTGGAGTCTGCCCCAGCAAGCGTCTTCCTGAACGTGTGGTTTTATAAGCGCATGTATGTTTTTGTAGCACTTTTTTTGAGAGAGATGATATTGCAGCTTTATAGGTGAGGGAGTTGCTTTGGCAAGAGAACAAGATTAGCTAAACCATAGCTTTTCACTAGCAGTTTTGGTTGATGACTGCTTTTTATTAGCTCTGTGTATAATTTTATTGATACAATTTCTTTGTTTCCTCAAAGCGGCAATCAAGCTGTTTTCCCTCCTCAAGCTAGATGTTTATGTCGGAGTGCCGGATGGGGGCGAGATGAATCCTGTTTAATAGGTAGATGCAGCAACTACGAAGCAAGGTCTTCACTGGACACTTGTCTTTATGCAACAATAGCTTTTAGGGCATTGAGTTGTCGGAACTATAAGCAGCACTGCAGCGGCAGAAGTGGTTATTTTCCTCAATAACAGCTAGGAACTTTCCCTAGGCCACAATGAGTCAATAGCAGAACTGAAATTGGAACTAAAAAGAACTATTTTTTTTTTTAATAAGTCTCACCTAGTGCTGTCTCTGTCATCCACTGTAGCAAGAAAACCTTGAACTTCAGTTTAGATTTAATAAGACTGTCATGTCATTTCATAATTTTAGATACAAGGATTTTTTTTCCTCCCAAATCCCTTCTTAGCCTGCGTCTATAACTATATATTGACTATTCCGTGGTAAACTGTCTATATAATTATGACCTAATCATTGATCATATTGATTTGGCGACCAACATTTAAATTGTTGCTCTCTCAAGCTTCCCTGAACTCAATTGCACAGCAAAGATGTGAGAAATCAAGGGCAAACCTTGGGCATCTCCTCGTGCAAGTTTTATAACAGCCTTTGTTTCACTGTATGTAGCAGGCTGGTGAGCTGCTTGCACTTCGGTGTCCCTGTGGTGACATGGCTTGTTGTTCGTGGGCTGTGTTATCTGCTTCTGTACACGTGGATAGAAAGAGAAAGGGACGTAGAGTAAAACCTGTCCCGTGAGAACAGCTGTTATCCATTGCCTGCTAGAGGTGGAATTTAACTAAAGGTCAAATAAAATTGTACTGGAATCCACATAAGGGACAGCTGAAATGGGACTAAGAGCTACTTCTTTTCAGATTTTATATTGCTTGATAAAAAGATACTAGGAAGGCAAAATTGACCAAAATGAAATATTAACCAAACACAGCCTACAGCTTTCTGCTTTTCTCCAATACTGTGTGGGTTAAGGCCACTATGCTGCATAGAACTGATGCTTAAAGCAAGGAGTGGGACTCTGTAGTGTTTATCCTGGATTACTGGACAGAAACTCCCAAATTGTTACTGAGAAATGCTTTTGATTCCTTCTAAAACTTCATAGCTTAAAGTGTCTCCAATTTTCTCTCATTCTGCTGAGCATATTTTTTTCCCAAGCTTTTCTTCTGCATCATAAACCGAGAAATGGTTTTGAAAATCATACTGTTTGGGGTTGATAACCCTCATGCGTGGGCTTTTCTCCCACTTCAGAAGTGATTTTGGTGGTTTTGGTAGCCTGGGAGGGCATGTAATTACATGTAAACTATTTTCTTTCCTTAAATAGGAGAGGAGCTGCTGTTTGGCACAGGAAATCTTGCCCTCTTTTGCAGTGAGCCCAGAGCTTCACTGCACCTTCAACTTCTGGTCATCTGAACCACTTGGTCCTTTTTGCAGTTTTATCAAGACTTTCAGGATGAGGTTCATGGCTTCTTTTCTTTAGTTGTCGTTTTCAAATGCCATTAGTGGTAATCAGAGGAGATGAAAAGTCTGTACAAGCGTCCTGGGAGCAGGGAGGGGAGAGTTAGAATGGCTGGTTGGGCACACAGGCAACCAACCTCTCCTTTCATCCACATGTGGCTCATTGATCTGCTCGTCGTGGCTGCTGAAAACCCAAGCTGGAATGATCAGCGTGGTGTGTTGGACTGGCTGCGTCTTCCACATGTAAGATAAATGGTTGTTTTGTTTTTTTTACTGACATTCATACATTAGTCTGAAATTTAAAGTGTCTGGCTCGTGGTGAAGGAAAGTGTGTACACTCCTCATCTAGTAGATTGAGTATGGCCTTAGGAAGTGAACGTTTTACATGCCCTTTTTATATATTTTCTTCTTTCAGACATCTTGGAAAAAGTTGTGTTTTGCTGATGTGTTGGACCTCAATTGTCTTTATTAGGATAACAGTTTTTGTTTTCTCTAGCTGCTAAAAAACCAAACGACCTCCCTCTTTTTGTAGAATGAGTATAGAGAGGTTCTGGTTTCCATAGTGGATGTTTTCATGTTGTGGCAGATGAACTCCTTTCCTCTGGCTACTTGAAATGGGCTGGTATTTCAATGAAACATCTAGGTTGTAGTTGTCTTTGAAGCATTTGACAAGTATATGCAACTTTACCTGGATTTCCAAAAATGAAGTCCCTCACCAAAACCTATTTAAAGATTGTGGGGAAAAGAGTGAAGGCCTCGCATGCATGAGTAATTGAAAGATACTGAGAAAGGGAATAAGTGATCAATTTACACAACAGAGGAGGGTTATTAGTGGTGTCCCAGAGGAATCTGTGCTGGAATAGCTTGTCTTGACCATGCTGGGTGGGTGGTGAAGGGGCAGGTGAAAATTAGTGTAGCTGTAGAGCGATGTGTATAAGAAAGATTTTATTATTATTATTTATTTTACTATAGAACAATGATCTCCAAGTTGGCTAATGCCACCGAGGAACAAGATTTTAAAGTTATAGTAGATAACCATGAGAAACACAGGCTTGATGCTTGGTATTAGTTAAAAGACCAGCTCAGTGTGAGGAATTATAATGAAGGGAATAGAGAGAAAACTGGGACATATTGTTATGCTGCTGCTTAATTCAGCAGTGCCTTCACAGCTTGAACCTATGTTCCTTTCTTTTTGAAAATAAGGGAAGGGAGAAGGAAAATGATACTGTGGAACCAGGGAAAAAATATTTGAGAGTGATATAATACAGATCTATGAAACCCTGAGCGGCACGGAGAAGACAAAAAAAGGATAAATGTTGATTATCTCCTACAGTGCAAGAACTAGGGCTATCAGATGAAGTAGGAATTAAATACAAAGCAGGCCGTTCTTTGTGCAGTACATAGCTAGGCCGAGGGGTGACCAAACACATTCATAGGAAAAATATCCATTGAGAGCTTCTAAGTCCTGAAGACACCTACTACTACTAAAGACATCACCTCTGGATCAGCAAGTCCCTGAAGAGGAAATAATTTGCAACTGTGTGAGTATTCAAGGAGAATACCACTGCAGCTTGCTCTGCCTCTACTGTTCTAGTCTAAGCCTCTGCAACAGCCATGGGCGGATGGGATATCAGGCTAAACAGACCTTTGGACTTGCCCCAGGCACTGTTGGTGTGGTTCTGGAGCGTGCAGGTCCTCCGTTCCACCTCCAGATCGGGTCAGTTTGTTAGTGGCGCCCCAGTCGCCATCGGAAGGCAGTTCAGAGACTCCCTAAGCCTCGGTGCGAGGAGGCTGGTAGCTCGTGTCGCTGCTTCTGCTCTGGGAGAAATGGGAAGACTTCGGTCTCCAAGACTGTATTTTGGCTCTGCTCACTGGGACAGATTTGAGCTAGCATAAGGGAGGAGGAGATAAGCACTCTCCTGCCCGTATTAGCCTTGTTTCAGCTTTTTTTCCCTTAAACCTTTAGTTTTGACAGAGTTGGGTAAAAAAGAGCTTGCAGCTCGGCTCCTGTTAGAGCCGTACATACGCGTTTTTCTTGTTCAAAATGTTTCACTGTCTTGTTTGAAATATTTCGCTCTAGCATATGGTTATTCATCCTGGTGTTTTTAGTTACAGCTTGCTAATAATTTGTTGCTGAAAAAACCGTTATCTGTGTTGCTCTTGCCTTGAACTTGATGGATGGGACCTTAGAAAATAAGCGTGCGGTGTTAGAAGGTCCTGTCGGGGTTTTCTCTTCGGTGTCCTTTTTTTGCCTCCTGAGCTAAGACAAACCTTTCAGGGCCTGCTCAGCTGTCCTCTGAGAATCGGCGGTGATTCTGGCTTTCGAAATAATCGTGCATTTATTAGCCCGGCGCGGTAAGAGCGGAGCAGCTCTCGTGCACGGCTGTGTCCTGGCTGTTGTGAACGGCAGGGTCCCTCCAGCAAAGCTGCAGCCTCCGTGCCCACAGGTCCTCTACGTGATGTTGCTCTATGAAAGCTCTGAATGACAGAAAAATAAACCAACCCAACCCCCCCGCCCCGCCTTTCCCTCTACTGCCGACATCATTACCTCCTTGTCGTTACAGCCAGGCGTTTAATTAGTCCATGCAAATAGCCCTACTTTGATTAGGCCCGAAGTGCGTTAACACAACTGTGCCACTTTTGCTCACGCTGTGCTTTTCCTTCGGAGGATTTTCAGATGTCAGATCCATTCATTGTGGTTACAACTTGGTAAACAAATTAAGAGAGAGAGAAAACTGGTAAATTCTACTTTTTTTTATTATTATTTTTCTTCAGAATGGATATATTTTGAACACAGATCCTATCCTGGATTCCTAACACCAAGTGACACAGCAGGAGGGAGCATAATTACGTATGACTTACCTGTTAGTGGCATTTCACAGAAAAAAAAGGATTTGTTCTCGCTTATCTTTTAGCGGGTATAAATACTGTTACTTTATCAAAATTGGAAAATTATATTTTAGTCAAGAAGTGACTGTATTTTAAGTAACTAAGTTTTTCAGTATTTGAAAACTGAACCTTGGGAAATTGATGCTGCTAAGAAACCAAAGCAGTCTGTCGTACTCCTGGTAGGGGTGATAAAGAAAACACTGAAATGTCGTAATAAAAAGGGAGCAGTATAAAGCCAAATAACTGGCATTCAAGCTTTCAGAAATACCTGCTCTGGGCAATCATCAAACATGCAACTTTTGAAAAATGTCGGATGAGTAAGATGCCACCTGTCTTGTTTACTAGCAGGAAATTGTAGATATTGAATTAATTATCGCTAGCTGCGTTCCAGAATCATAGAATAGAATCATAGAATTGTTAAGGTTGGAAAAGACCTCTGAGATCATCGAGTCCAACTGTCAACCCAAAAAAAAAAAAAAAAACCCCAAAAAACCCCCACCAAAAAAAAACCAAAAAAAAACCAACC
>VZTL01068104.1:0-20547 GCA_013400535.1 Scopus umbretta | reverse complement strand
AAAACCAAAAAAACACCAAAGCACCGTGCCTACTAAACCATGTCCCAAAGTGCCATATCTACACGTTTTTTGAATGCCTCCAGGAATGGTGAATCCACCACCTCCCTGGGCAGCCTGTGCCAAGGCCTCACCACTCTTTCAGTAAAGAAATTTTTCCTCATATCCAATCTAGACCTCCCTTGGCACAACTTGAGGCCATAGAGATTGGCATTGTGATAATGCAGAGCTATTACAGGTCAAGAAGGAGGAGGTGATTCAAGTAATAGGTAAGGATGTGTATTGTATTATCAGCAGTTTCCCCTTCAGAAACCCATGGTGTCACTTTCTGCCTTAATTCCACATGTATAGACATCATTGTCTGTCTCAAACACCTGTAATTGTGTTACACCTAGGACCATGCTCCTTGTAGTCAAGGGCACAGGAAGGTTTTTTTTTCCAAGATGTTAGACTTGTTTCAGATGCTGGATGTTCCCAGTCTTTGTTGTTCACAAAGTTAAGGCCAGGAGCCTTCTGCCAAGGACTCCTTTGGCCGCTGCTTAAAATACTTGATTTTCCCACCCGGCCCTCCAACACTTCCCTCTTCCCACAAGACTCTAAGCACCTCTTCTAAGGCAGGTTTGCAAGTGTTTTGGTTTTTGGGTTTTTTTCCCCCTCGGGGATAGGCTAAGGGCAGATGAGCAGCAGTGCCTTCCCAGCTAAGCTGTGACCCCTCATTGCGATGTGTATGAGTGTGGAGCACCGCATTCTGTGGAAATTGCTGCTCTTGGATAATCCATTAGCAACAATGGCGATCAAGTAATATGAGCATCTTCATCATTTATTCCATCTTCACCTTCAAGAAGGTTTTCTTTGGCTTTTGAAGTAATGCTGGAATGTCTGGCAGGCAAGTTTTCGGGGACTGTTGGGTTGGATAAGTTGTTCTAGATCCTTCCCTTCTTTCCATGTAGATGGGTACACCTAAACACTTCTTGCTCTTGGTGATTGGTTCTCTTTGATGCTGCCTTTGAACTGTTTCTGATGCTTCTTGTGCTTTTTTCTGCTCTTTTGCCTCTCCGTTTGTCTCCTCTTTATGTACTCTCCTACTCCGAAACGTGTAAAACAGATAAATGGTTTCAAGGTGTGCGATTAACATGTTGTATACGCGCTGCGTTAACCCACCGGCTTTATTCTTGCAGTTTTATCTTTCCTGAGCTTGTTGGGATGAGGCAAGTGTTTCTGTGTTGCCTAGCATCCAGCTGCTCTGATCCCAAACAGGGAGTTTGGAAGCTGCTGTAGTACGGATTGTAAATAATCGAGTCTTTGATGTTCAGGTCTCTTAGCTGATGAGACTTTTGTCTGTAGACCAAAGTTTAATTGAGAGTGAGTAGAGGCTTTGTTAAATGAGTTGTTTTGTGCCAGAACTGTGCTCTCTGTTTTTTCTCTTAAATGAGAAAGTACCTGAGACCCTATGTCAAACTGCTGTGTCTGGTAGACAGGTAGGTGCCTTGTTGATCTGAAAAAAAGGAGCTTATTTTAGAGGCAGATTCTGATTTGAAGGTCTGCGTAATGTACCAGCTTTCTCTGAAAATTCAGTCAAATAATCTCTAGTGATTAAAATTAATAATCTCTCCTTTACTTCTTCCTATTACAGCCAGTTCTGTAATCACGGTGAAAAGAACTGACTTTACAATAGCTATGCCTGTGCAAATCTTAAGGGTTCTCTGTATCTCATTTCCTTCGTTTGTATGGCTTAGCCTCTGTTTTATTTGTGAGATTCATCTCTGCGGTTAGTCCATTATTAAAGTTGCCCCACTGTCATCTTGTGCTATACACTTGTCTTGATTTCTGATTATTCTTTTTGATTATGTGGGGTTCCTCAGCACTGCTGTATTACAGTAACAAGTAAGACTGGTTCAGGGAAGGAGGAGAAGTACTGTAAGATGTCTGTTGCTGCTTGGGAAGATAAAATCCATCTCTAATCTCAGGTTCCAGAAGAAATGCACATCATAAATATTAATGCCAGAATGAACCTGGAAATCAGGTGAACTTGTATATACAAGGCCATCATGGGTGGAGTTTCCAGCTTGTGTTCGTCTAATTTCTCAGGGCTTTCTCTATTTTGCTTCTCTTGGTGTTCAGTTAGTAATAGTTTTGCTTGTCTTGGCCATCATCAAGGTCATCTTAACCTCTCGTGTCTGAGTATCTTGAAGTCACTCTCTTCAGAGCTCTAGATGTCTGCTTTGCAGGCTGTCTGCCTAGTTGGAAAGAGCCTGTTCCCTCTTCATATCCTTGGCTACCACGCCATTCCTGCAGGATATGTGGCTAGATGTCTGTTGTTTTTAAAGATTAAGTGAAGGCAAATCCATCACGTCCTTTATCATGATAAGTCACTGTATCCTGCTAGTGAGCTTACAGAGGTTTTTGGAGAAATGAAGTGTAATATGCATAAACTTCTGCAAGAGAATCGACTTGGTACAGTGAGATACTTTGACATTAAAAAAGAGACTAGAACAACACGTCACCCATTACATTGGTTTTCAAAACAGCCATAGCAGAAAATTACTGTCATTGACCCGAACGGTTTCTAACAGGATTCTGTTGGTTTTGCTTCTGGGCCTTGTGTTTAATACTTGTGTTAAAATAGTAATTTCTAAGGGTTGCCAGGAGCTATCAGTATTGGAGATAGGCAAATAAGGGATAAATCAGTATTCCATAGTATGTTGTATACGAGCAAGCTGTGTACTTTATTATGGGAAAATATAAAGCTGTTTTTCTAGGAATGGTGCAGGATTCTATTCTGAGCAGCAGTGAAATATCTAGAAAATATTTAGGAGTTAAGTCGCATTATCATGAGCTTTCTGTATGATTCAGCAGCCAAATTACCCTTGACTGTATAAATAGTGGAAAATTGGATAGGAATAGGCAAATCATATTCCATCTGGATATAGTACTGGTGTGTCTGCAAAGTTCTGTAGCTGTTTTTTTTTATCAAAGGCAACAAGAAGAATGCTTAAATACTGGGGATAGAGCTAAGAAAAGGTATGAAAATGATGTAAGCATTAGAATATATGCACTTAATGAACAAGATGCAAAACTCCTTGCATCTAGTCTGACACCCTAGTACCTGCTGGAATGGCAACATGGTGGAACACAACTAATTTAGGAGATTTCTGGAGTGCATTATGATGATATTTTGAAATAGTTGGCTCATCCAGTGCCTAGGAGAGGTGCTTTCCTGGATCTGCTGCTCGCAACAAGCTGGTTGAGGGAGGGATGTGATCTTGGCTGCAGTGACTGAGATGTTAGAGCTTAAGATCCTGAGGGATGTGAGTAGCAGAATAAAGATGTCAGAATTCAGGATAACAGACTTGAACATCTCCAGGGAACCAAAAGGCAGAATCCCATGGGAGGATGCCGTGAAGGGTGAACGAGGCCAGGTGAGCTTAGCTGATCTTCCAGGACAGCCTCCTCAAATTGCAAAGACAGTGCATCCAGGAAATTAAGCAGGCATGACATGTCACCAGCTTTGCATAACTGCTTAATGGAGCTCAGCATGAAAAAAGGACTGTGTGAAAGGAGGTGTGGGATACCCAGGAGGGATACGGACAGGCAGAAGGTGCGTTAGGAAAGTTTAGCTAGAGTTGAAACTCCAAAGGATTATAGGGCAACAAGACAGACTTCAGTAGGTGTGCTTGTCAGCAAATGAAGACAAGAGAAAACGTTGTCTGCTGCTGGATGAAGCAGGCAACTCTGTGATGAAGGACACAGGAGAAGGCTGGGGTATGTTGTGTTTCTTTGCCTCAGTCTTTATTTGCAAGATCTTCTCTTGCTGGGTGGTGATTTGGGGTGAGAGGTAGTGCCCATGGCAGAGGATTGCATTGGATACCATGGGCGAATTGGACACCTGCAAGTCTGTGGAAGGGGATGGGTGAGACAGCTCCATCTCACCTTGCAGAGATCGTGACAAGTGAGAGGTCCCCAGCGACTGGAAATGTCGTGTCTGTCTCCAGGAGGGTGCGAAGGAGAACTACAGGCTGGTAAGCCTTGTCTTGGTCCCCAAGAACATTATGGAGCATGTCTTTGTGGAAGCTGCTTCCATGATTGGGAAGGTGGCCAGGAGGATTCAGCACGGATTTGCCAGGGCAAAAATGTGCCCGCCCAACCTGCTAGAAATGTGGGAAACCATCATGTTTCCAGTGGGCAGTTACGATGAGCCTGGGCACTGAAAGTAGGAGATAAGCGAAGCTGGTCTTGAAATAGCCAATCTACTATAAATTGTTACATAAATCACTGATTAATAATAAAAAATCTGACTTGAGACCTGCAAATTTCAGAGATAGAGTCTGTAAAAAATTAAAACCAAAAAAATCCAAAAGCTTTCTCCACTTAAAAAAAGTGTTACTCTTAAGCATGTATCAGTTTGTCTTTTCTTGTTCTGTGTTGGCTGGTAAGTGTCTCTCAGATCTTTACTGTGCTTTAAAATAAGAGAATCTTGCCAATTTGATTAAAAAAAAAAAAATCTGTCTGTTGATGTAAATCCAGTATTTAGTAGGTAACCTTTTATATAGTATTTCCTGCCCTTTTCAGGTCTGTGAGCTTCTCTTGTAGCTCGCCATGGGCTCGGTCAGTAAAGGAGGTGTTGATTGTGCATAGGGAAATGACGAAACTAAATGTTGAACACTGACAGATTTATTTTAAAAAAATCAAAACTTTAACTTAGTTGTATAATGCAGCTTTGTGTTGCAGTAGGATGATCGGTACAGCTTTTATGGGTACTATTTGATAACTCCTTCCATAAAATGACAGGTTATGTAAATCTAGTAAAGCTTTTAATTCGTGTCCACTTCTGACTTACAGTCTTACGATTTGTGCCTGTCCTTAGTTTTAGCATTAGGTTTCAAATGAAATAGGGTTGCTCATTTTGCAAATAGGAAAAAATGTTGAATATCGGAGTGTTTAAAGTTTGAAAGTTGAGAAAAGAAAGAAGAAAAGGCAAATTTCTCTCTCTTTATTCAGGAAATGGTGGAGATGTATTGCCAGGATTATCTCACCTTCTGTGGAAGGTTGGCTGCCACACACTTCTCTTTTTCAATTAGTTGAAAAGAATCTGTAATCTTTCTTAAATATGGACCACGTGATTCAAGATTTTATTTTACATTAATGAAACAGAGTATGAGGCCGTGCTCTCTTTACTTACTACAAGTCTTCGTGACTGATGAGGAGAGCTGGAGGACTTGTGCCTGGGGCTAAAAATGTCCGTGTATTAAGAAGATGGCGATTTGATGAGGCTTGTGATTTTCCTTGTAAATGCCATCTTTGTTACTTTATCTGTTCTGGGTTCCTCTTTGTGTTGCTTTTCTGGTTATCGTTAAGACACGCTTTTCTTTTGAGTGTAGAGTTGGGCAAGACAATTTTACCAGCCATTACACTATACCGAAATCCCGTTGGTGCCCTAGTAAATGTAATAGTTTAGGGTCTGTTGGTGTTTGTTATATTCAGCATTTTAAATCTTTGCCATAAATTTGCTTGGGAGGGGGATATATATATATATTTCTTTTTTTCCTTCCCTCGGTATTTCTGGCCATGATTGCAGGTGCTTAATATGAGCGTGTACCCTCTGGTGTGATGGATGAGTTATCTGGTGCCTCCCCGCCCGCCCTTAGCTAAAACTTCTTTCATTAATTCTTGCAAATCACGTCTTCAAAAGTGAATGTTTTTCAGTCTGATGTTAATGAATCACACGTTTGCAGTGTTTTCCCTGACATGATAAACAATTGTTCTGTTAATCTGTCAGGTTAGTGAGCCACAAACTCTGAAAAGTTTTACATGTTTTTAGTTGTTTTTTTGGTTTGTTTTTTTTTTTTAAGAAGCTTATTTTGACAGCCATTACAGTCTATCCAGCAAATATCTTGGTTTATATATATCTTGGGTTTTAACAGTTTGAAGGGAGTTGATATTTTTGCTTGTGAGTCTCAGCCCACTTGGGTTTTTTGCTGGGGTTTTTTTCGGGGCCAGGAGGGTTGAGGGTGGGGTTTTTTTAGGGTTTTTTGGGGTTTTTTGTCCGATTGGACCTCCATCAGGCTCTAAGGTAGGCTCTGGAGCTTTATTTTGATTCAGAAGTTTCTAGCTATCCAGAGCTAGAAATCGGATGATGAATCTTTATAGAACACCTAATAAAGAGCTGAAGTTAGTCATCCTTGTGATTTTGGTGTGCAATATTCTTTCAGGTATCATAACATATAACATCTCTCTCTTACTCAAGGTGTCCTCTTTTCAGCAACATTTAATATTAATACTGAGTTCCTCATTGTCTGGGACCATTAAAGAGACCGATACTCCTCTCAAACAGTGGTTGTTAATCCTGCCTGCATCCTGGCTTGGGAATTGTCCAGATTGTCTGCAGATTCGAATGGTTTCAAAAGAAGTTGTTTCCTTCTTCCTGCTGTAAATCTTTTCTCCTGTGCTGCAGGTCCCCTGTTATACAACCACCATATTCTGCAGGAAAGATGGTCAAGTGAAATGATTTCTGCATGGAAAGGAATATTATCCTTGCTGGTGGTGTTGAAAATTACATTAACTGATGGTTTTCTTTTGTGAACTTTGGTTCAATACTGCTTTGGATTCCTTTTTTCTTTTGTTTTACTCTCTCATAGATCAGTAACTTACCATTTGTCATCAGGAGAGGATTAGCTGGAATAATTAGTCTCTGTTAGACATCCGGTGATAAATGGGAGAGGAGAGGGAAAAAGGTTAACAATTAATTTTGTTTCAGCATTAGACTTCAATGAAGTTGAGAGCATGCCACTTGCTCACAAAGGGAGGTGATTTGTGGAATTTTTTAATAGACAGTCTTGTACGTTTTCTGGTGAGAACGCAGCTGGGTCTTGTCCCAGTCCCTGCAATTTATCCGTACACCATGGGAATCAAATGAAAATGTACCAACTATACCAAACTCTCCCTAACAGGAGGTCCTGTATTATTGCCGGTGTCTGAGCGGGAGCGAGTGCTCAGACTGCCTTTGGTTTGTCCCCAAAACTGAACACAGTTCTCCTTGCCTACTCTGACTTTCCCTTCTGCGCAGGCTTGGTTTCCAGATGATGACTGCTGAAGGCTCAGTCTGGTTTGGGAGCATCTTGCTGACAAGTACTGTTTAAAAAAGCCCTGCAAGGCTGCCACAGTCCAGTGCTTTTTTTTATACAAAGCGAAGCCCAGGCTTGTATTAGTGTGCCTATCTGTGTATCGTTTCATCCATGCATTGCAACAAGGTTGAGGGTTCCCTTGCTGCTGGGATATCTGAGGCTTTTAACCTGGATTTTAATTCTGGTAGTGACACAGAAACTCTCACCTGGAAGATGTTGGAAACCCTTCTGAAGTCACTTGTGACGACTGCACAATTTAATAGAGGATGGGCTTTTTTGCAGGTATTCGGAACGAAGCCTGACAAAATGCATTGGGATAACGATAGAGACCAGACCGGATTACTGCCTGAAGCGGCATTTAAGTGACATGTTATCCTACGGCTGTACGAGGCTGGAGATCGGAGTGCAGAGCGTGTATGAGGACGTGGCCAGGGACACCAACAGGTGAGAAGAAAGCTTCAGTGCGCAGCTGAGCGTGGCTGCTCGCTGTATGCTTTCTGGAATACTCATGAAGTAGCCTGTCTTGACCTGTTTTCTTGAACACCCATTTAACATTGAATGTTGAAACGTTTAGCTCATTTCCTTGCTTGTGTGACATATGTCTGTTAAGAAAAGCTAATAAACCGTAGCGGCTTCATGGATTTCTTTGTGATATTGTGTAGACCATAGCTCGAGAAAATGCAGTTATTGGTGATGTTTTATTTTAAGATCATACTCTCTTCCTGTATTGTACATCTCTTTTAATTGCGTCATAAATAAACGCAGTTTTGTGAAGTAGAACGTGTGCCCAGAGAGAGCTCATAGTTCTTGTCCCACGTAATTCATCATCTGGAGGCTTGAGTAGATACAACGCCGTATAATCTCTTGGAGGTACTTTACCAGCAAACAGCATGCTCTCTACACCAGATACCTTTTTCTGCTGACTATTACAGAGGAGAGATGACATTGGCGAGTGCAGAGGGTGAGACATAGCCAGAAACAAGACCTGTTGATAGATTAACCACAGTCATTCTAGGCATGCAGTATCCCTAGGGATTACAAAATATATTTGCAAGAGGTCTGTGATTTATTCCTTGTCATATTGGACCTATGGCTAAAAAAACACTTGTCCTACATAGGAGAGTGTGCAATACATTGTTCATCTCAGCCCTTACAGGCAAGTAAGCCAATCTCTTTTTTTTTTTTTTTTTTTTTATTGCAAGTCTGATAATTCTGTTGAGATTTTGAAAGAAGTGATTTTTCTCTTGTATTTTCACTTCTGACACTCGTACAACTTGCCTTCACTCTTATTACATATTCCAGTCACCTACCAAAGATGTTTAAGAACTATAATCATATATAATGACAGAGAGATTATGGTTCAATAAGCAAAGCACATTTTTGTTAATACCTACCTTAAAGGCAGTAGTGCAAAACTGAAAATGTTGGACGTTTTCTTTCAGACACTTACAGAAAGAATCCAAAATGAGTTTCCTCCTGCAGGTTTAGCTGTAGTATTGCTGGTTGTCACTGCTATGAAATGGTCAGGCTCCAGGTCTCAGTAGCCAGGAGAAACCATTTATTGAGTAGTCCAAGAGTTAGGTGCTAGTACTTATAGGTGGTACTTTCCTCCTCTAGATGTCAGAGCTTTCCAGAGGAAAAGGAATGAAGCCAAATCTCACTCTTAGACTAGATGTATTTATTAACGGTTAATTCTAACACAGATATTAACTTTAACAGTGAACTTCTCTTCAGCTTTTCAAATTTTTTTTCACCTCAAATCTTTTAAAGGTGTGCCATCCTGAGGTGGAGCTGTAAAACCCCACTTAGCTATCACTTCAGTCATCTTCAGTTTTTCCTCCAGTCTTGTCTGTCACATCAGAACTGGTACCATAAATCATTCAAAGCTGTATGTCACTTTTGGCTTGTACGTTTGCTAATGGACCCTTGCCTTCCTGCTGATGAATCAGAAGAAGAATGAAGTAGGATATTACTGACTTGATTTCACTCAGAAGTAATCCTGTATAGAATCATATTTTTAAAGGGTTTTGGCACTTTTCAAAGCTGCTTGCAGAATTCCTAAAAGGCTTTGCTGCAGGCTGTCTCAGAGCAGGGAAAACGCAGGCTGTTCACTCAAATATCTTCCTCCAACTTTTTAGAACAATGAATTGGAATATACTTTTAGAGAAGCGTGATTCAAGTTTCTCTTTCTTTCGAAATGACCTCATTTTGCTTCTGTTCTTCTACTTTGTGGGGGATGTGTTTTGGCTTTAAACTTTTAATATTTTGCTTGTAGCAAAATGTCAGATTACAACCAATTAGGCTAACTGTTTGGAAATTACTTTCTATTATGTTCCATAAGTCATTAGTGAGGTTTTTGAGTGCTTTTGGTGGCTGTGAGGCAGAAAAATATTCAAGAACAGATCTAGGCATCAAATAATCAAGTTATTGATGCGGCTTAAATTCCACTTCTAATAAGAAAATAATTTTTATTTATGAAGCAAGTCTCCATTTACTTCCCTCAGGCTACTCAAGGTCTTGAGTAATACTGTCCTTGAACAGTCTCAGAAAAACACCGTAATACTTCTGAAAATAATCATAAATAAAACTATAGTCATAAAACTACATGTAAGGGTTTAGCAGAGGCAGAATCTTCCAGTGGAGAGGAAGGAAGAGGTCCTTAAAACAAGGGAAGTAGCTGTTTGGTTTGGTTAATGGTAGGTCTTGGCAGAAGGCAGGTATTTGTAGAGATGCCCAGATGGCATTAATTTTTCATTCAAAGGACTGTCGAGGAGAAGAATCATCACCTGCTGAGCTAATCTGTTGGCAAGGAATTCCAAAAGACAGGGATGAACTGGTGTGAAAGCGTGACGGGAAGAAAATGGGCATTGGAGAGGGAAGAAGGTAGCAGATGCTGGGAGGATAGAAATGTCAGCCAGTGGTGGAAGAGCCCTCCCAGATGGGGAAGAGCAAAAGCAAGGACTTTGTGGGAAGACTGTTCACATGTGATGGGGACCTCCTAGTAGTTGTTTGTAGTGATAGTGATGGCTATTGTGGGGGTGGAAGGCAACTCCTGAGACAAGGAGATGGAAGGGGAGAGGAGTTTGCTTAAGGCTAATGAGTTACATGAGATTCAACCTTTGTTCCTGCAATTGTTCATGCTTCCACTCTCTCCAAGCTCCTGAGAAACAAGCCTGAGTTAGTTTGGTTTGATGTCGTTGGAGAAGAACATTAAATCCTTCAAGAGTCCCAATCCAGCCCATGTTGCGGTGGTTTGGCACCTCTTGGAAGTTGAGAAGAGTTTGTGTTTCTCTAAAGAGAGTACTTGAGAGTCTGGCGAGCACGTTGCAGAATGATTTTCTAGCTAGCTGGTTTTATGTAGCCCCTGTCCTTCTCCTTTTGCTCTTGTTTCTTGTTTTTGCTTTTGTTTCTGGTTATGCTTCATTTTGCTTAGACACAGTCTTCAATGCAGCGTGTCCTAGCTTGTGCTGTGGCGTCAGCTTGTCTCATTGCTTTACAAATTGAATTTTAGCAGCTTTTGAAAGTTTCTCAGGCTGTGATTTGCATAGGTGTAGCCTTGGTAGGGTTCACCTGCTATAGAAGTAGCAAACTGGACTACTTTTAGCCCCTAGAGTAATTTACTTTATTAGCAGCCATGTTCCAAGACTTGAGCAGTGATAAAGTGATGACAAAACTCAACTCTTCTCGCTTCCTAAGAATAAACTCAATTAAACGTATCAAAATATGTCTTTTTCTGTGTGATCCTGAATCTCTTTTCTCTCTTCCCAGAGGTCACACCGTGAAGGCTGTGTGCGAGTCTTTTCACTTGGCCAAGGACGCCGGCTTTAAAGTGGTGGCACACATGATGCCTGATCTACCAAACATGGGGCTCGAAAGGGACATGGACCAGTTTGTTGTGAGTATGGCTTAAAATAACCATTAGTTTCTAGTGTGTTCCAGCTTTTTCATCTAACGCTGCTTCTCTTTCTTAGCTCAGCTATTAGTTACGATCCAGGCCAGAATTGTTTCTTAAGGACAAATAATTTAAAATTCATTTTTGAAGGTGGAGGGCGAGAAAGATTTGCTGAACTACTTCATCCAGAAAATTATATCCTTGCCTCATGAAAGACTGAGTCACTCGGGTCTCTGTGGAATATAGCTCTTCCGATACTAACTAGGGCTCTTTCTTTTTTCCAGGGTGGTTTTCTTTCCTTGGATTTAGAATAGTACGTGATTCAAAGTTAAAAGTGTACTATCTCAAAGGTAACTAATTGCCAAGTAGAGTGTATAGGTGTATTAGATAGCATCTCTGTTCTTGGCTCACTGCTATTCAATATCTTTATCAGTGATGTGGAAGAAAATATTATTTCTAGAGAAACTGAAACGAGAAAAGAGCAAATGGTAAACAGTGCAGGGAATTAACCACTTTATCTGGTAGTGTGGTAGATTTTTTTTCTTTTTATATTTTTTTTTTTAAGTCAAAATCGGTCATCGTTTTAAAATAGTGCAGAAATTGCAGTTGTGATACAGGAATCAGGTATATTTCTGTGCAAGGTCAGACTAGGTGCTTTCTGGCGCTACAAAGCTATCTGCGATGGAATACGTGGGTTAGAAGTACAGGCAGAAAGCAGTGGTTTATCTTGGTGTGCTGCAAACAGGCTCATCTCGAAAGAAGCAATCAAATGCAGCTGTACGGTACACGAAGGAAATTTTGAAAACCGTGGTAGGTACTTTTTACAAGGGGTTTTGTGCTGAATTCCTTGAGCTCTTCATAACCATAGTGTCATAGTACTCGGCAAATACTATGTTCGTGTGACAGAGTGGTGCGCACAAAACTAGAGGTGAAGTCAGTCACAGAGCTGAAAGTTAACTCGAAATTCCTGCCCAAGACTCTGTTGCTCCTGGATTATTTTCTTACAATGCTGCAGGAGAGAGAGGCTGGACATCACATTAGCTGTGTTTTCGTAGAATTACTTGTGATGCAGGGTATGGCAAAACCCAAGTGCCTTACTCAGTATCTCCTGAAAGCGCAGCCGTAGTTCTGGGTTATTTATGGGCCTGCTATTACTGAAGTAATATTAGGCTGGAGAGAATTTGTGGTGGAAGAACAGCAATATTGACTAAAAGATTTAAAGAGCTAACCTTGGGTAAGGCCCAGCAAAGAGGAGACAGTAATCTAAGGTATTTGCAAGATGTAAAACTGAAGAGGGAGGAATTATTTAAGGCAGAATTACAAGCTTCCATAGAAAGTATTTAGTGATTATTATTCTTTGCTGCTTATTCATGATAAATGGCTAAGGCTGTTCCACTGTTGGATCTGGAGTTGCTCCTGTTTCACTGCAGGGGATTTAGAGAGTCTGTTTAAAAGGTATAACTCCAAGTGATACTGAACCGCCTCCAGGTTCTGCAGGCCAGCGGGCTCCCTTGCTTGTTAGGGGAAGGATAATGCCATGCTGTATTTTTTTCCATTTATTAATGACAATTTTTGCAGAGATAGAAGAGGCAGAGGGCAGTTTTTGGAAAGAGGAGACAGGATTGTGGTGAAAAGGCTGGAATTGTGAGAGGCAGGGTTTAAAAGAAAGCTGGGAAAATATTTGAGCATAGAAGAGCAAGAAAAAGAGAAAACAGAGCAGAGAGGTCAACTTGTTAGACTATTTCTGCCAGAGAAGTCTCTTGGCTTTAGGAGCTGGGAAAACCAATGTTGATGGTGGGCCAGCCCTGAACACCGCAGGAGGGAATTCACACGTTGTGATGGGGAAGGATGAGAAAAGTGAGAGTAGATGAGAATGAGGCCCAAAGAGAATAAGGAAATTTTTCAATTTAAAAAAGGAAAGGTTAAGATAAGATCAGAATTTTTTTTCTGAAGGGCCGGAATTGACAAAAGGGCTGGTTGGAGGGCCAGGAAAGAGAAATTCTAAGGAGGGGAAAAAGAAAACTAGGTGATACTTTAAGAGGGGGAATTCAAGAATAGAAAGAGGGTGATGGGGTGAACACCAGCTCAAGTGACAGCCCTGTTAATGAGTTCAGAAATTTGAAGCAGGACTCGCAGATCAAATTAAGACTTGATGCCAGTGAACATACAGATGAGGAGTTGGAGGATGAGTAATCAGTGTGGAGGATGAAGCCCTCAAGAAGTAATGTGAATGCTGCAGAGTGAGGAAGAGAAATGGGGGTTGGAGAGGCGGGCTGGTGGGGAAGGAAGTGATAGATCGCATCAACATGGAGAAGATCTATACCTGTGTTGTTTTAAAGAGAAGTATGGGAAAGGAGAGAAGAAGGAATCGACAATGCCCATATTAGAGAGATGCACAGGGTCCCCACTGCCATCAGACAGCACATGAAGAAAGACCTGTGTGGAAGAGGCAGCTGCAGAGTTGGTGCCCGGCTAAGCGATCACTGTGCATTTCAGAAAATGGAGCTGCAGGGAACGAGGGTGGAGAGGTTGTGGATCACTGTGACATGTTTCGAGATGGAATGGTAAACAAGAGACAGCTATCCTCTTCCTTTTACCTTCTCTGCCTTCCTCATCCTATCTTAAATGCTTTAGGATTTGTTTTTAAAAGACCCTTTGTCTTAAATAGGAGAGAATAGAGGGTAAAAACAACAGGTTGTTTTTTTTTTTCTCCAGAGCCCTGTGCTGGTGAACATAATAGATGTATTCAGCAGACAGTAATTCCATCTTTCCCAGGGATTCAGCTAGATAGCACAGTCTCTATTTCCTACCTTAAAATTTTATATCGTGGGTTTGAGTTACTAAAACAACTTACTTATGTGTTGCGGTGTATAAATGTTATTCCACGCTGGTAGATATTTAGACATTTCTACTATGTAAAAATAACGTGAGAGCGAAGAGAGGAACCAAGTGGAGAGCATCTGCGGTGTTCTTGCGACAGTACTGAGCTGTTCACGAGCAGCAGTAGTGCTCTTTTATGCTGTATTCTCCCAGTTCACAAAAACCTATAATCTTCCTATAAGATACCTCTGACGCTTTGGGACAAAGACACCTACGTCTTATCAAGGATCCTTATAGGTTTTTGCTTTTGCGGTAGTTCTAAATAAGCTTTGAGAAAATAAATTTTATTTGTGATACCAGCCTCCTTTCTAGCCCTGTGCTTTTCAGACCAGGGAAAGGTAGGACGAAAAGGAACCAAAATGACTTCAGAAGGAGGTCTAAGCACCTTGCCTTCATTACCAGTTGATATATTAAATACAGGGACTTCTCCTGGGAAGACAATAACTTGCTGATGGTGCTGACTGCGTACTAAAAATACTGGGTGCTTCTTCAAATTGAACAGGTAATTATGGTTTCAAGACTAACATCGCTTCTGTCCCTTATGACCTATTGATTTTGAAGTGTTTCCTGCTGCTTCCACCCAGCAGCTAGGATGCCCATCAGTTACTCCTTCACAAGCATATTTAGGTTTTCAAAGGAGGAGGGTGTATAGCAACTGTTTTCCTGGAGAGTTTATTAATAAATGATTTAAAACTTTAATTTATTGATAGGAGTGAGTATATTAGATAGATCTTCCGTTATATGTATATCTTCTTTTTTACGGTAAGTGTCAGGGGACTGGCTTTTTGCCTGCCTTCATCATGAAGATTATTACGGTTCCTTTTTTTAAACAGAGTGGATGTGCTAGTCCTGTATCCCAGTTACATTGTGCTTCCCCGCTCCTTCCCCCATCATGCCTCTTTTCTTCCTGTACTATTGATTCCTTTTATAGCCTCGGAGGAATTCCTTTCAACTTCAGGTCTTTTCACCCCATTCCACATATGGGAAAACGCCGCAGGGGGGGAGCATGCTCTGCTTCCTCCCACCACCCGTGTCGTTGTGCCGGGAGTGTCAGGTAGCGTCCATGTACGCACACACGCTTGTACTTAGTGTTGGCAAATGCAAGCACAACTGATAAGGCCGATTCGCAGTGCCTCACGTAGCAGGTGGTCGGAGAAAATAATTAGAATAATAGCTAGAATAAATCAAGGGCTCAGCGGGAATAATGGAATTGTTACCAGAGGAGACACCTCATTCTGTGGAACGTGATAAAACACGCAGCTTTGCTGTTGTAGCACGAGAGAGATGAGGTGACTCTAGGGGTAAATGGTTGGGAGCATTCATGAATCATGCTTGCCAACAGGGCCACCAAGCAGAACTTAGGATTTAAGCGAAAACTTTAGGAGGCTAAAGAATTCCCGGGACACTGTTACTAATTCCTCATTCTGTTTCTGCAGAGCCACTGAGTAGCAATAGTATAATCAACAAACTGTGTCTGCTCTAGTATAAATATTATGAAGCCAGTAACATTTATTAATGGAGAAGATATTGCTATGTTTGCCTTGATTTTATTTTATTTTTATGGTCTTTGCCTAAGCATGATTTACTGTTGCTGTTCCTCTTGGTCTTCCAGGAGGGGTGGCTGTAAGACCATCTCAAACAACTTTAAAGACCCTTCATAGATGAAATAAACCTGGGGAGCAGAAAAAAGGAAAGGAAACAGGGAGGCGAGCCAGCAGATTAGAAGTTTCAAGTGTGGGAAGTGTCAGGGGAAGTGTCACAGCAAGTTGCTGGCGGAACCCTCCAGCTCTGAAGGCACATGGGAGCCGGTGGATGCTGCCCAGAAACATCAGACAGGCCTTCCGTTGCTGAGAAGCTCTTTTTCCTTGCGAAAATCCAGGACGAGGTCCTGTGGCTTCACTCTGTCCATCTAAAGTCTCATATAAAGAAAACGATGAAGGTAAAAGCATAGGCAGGACCATTTATTGGTCAGTGCTGGAGACAAGTATCAGGCTGAAGAGACTTGGTTCAATTCAGCAGAACCGTTCTTGTGTTCTTGAAATAAAATGCAATCATTGGATGATTTTAGTCTAGTGAAGCTTCCTTTTTCTTACAGTCATGTGTCAGGCTGGGGTTTTTTTCTGAAGGAATTGCAAAATAAGCACTTCCTAGAAATAGACTGATTTTAGTGAAATGCCTGATGCATTTATGATCCAAGTGTAAGTTATGCAGAGGGCTACAGCCTCCCTGGGTGTGTTGAACACGAGAGAGAAAAATAATGGTTGAGTAATGAATGCAGTGGGTAATATGAGTGTCCTTTCTCTTTGCAATTTATTTGATGATGTTGTAAAACTTTAAATACTATTGTATTGCCTTTAGCTGTAAATAAGGAGATAGTTTTCCTGAGGGCTCTTATTTTTATCAAGGAAATGAAATTCACAATGAAACTAATATATTGCACCTCTATCAGGAGCTTTTAATAACTGTAATAAAAGACAGTTAAACTGCTGATCTACATTGATTTTTACTCTTTTGGGAAGACAATTATCTGTGTTTTTAAATATAGCTCTGAAATGTTTAGTGGGGTAAATGATTTTTCCTTTCAATTCCTACTAAACATCTCATTGAAACACTATTATTGGCAGGTAGCCAGCATTACCTCTGAAAATTTGTCTTGTTTTTTCATGGGCACATTCACAGAAACAGATTAGGCAGTACTTAATGATCAGTCCTTCAGTTACTAGAGCTTCTCTTGGAGTCTTCGTAAATGTTAGAGCTAAAAAGCTCTTCACTTTGGAAACAATTATAGTTTCATGAGCTATGGCCAACGCTGTGGTAATTTTTATGTTAATGAGAATCATGGTAGTAAGGCACAGGCTATTTTTAGAAACTATTTTCACAGATAATTGCGCTCATATTTCTGCGGATAAAATATCTGGATAAAGCCCCAGTGTGTGCCCACTTCTGCAGATGGTCGAATCGTGTGCACAAAGCTTCTCTCTCTCTCTCCCCCCCGCCAGCATCTGCGTGGAAATGCCTTTTACTCGCTCGCTGGGTGTGTTTGCTGCGGCTCTGGGTATGTTTCCTATAAAGCAGGTCAGACTTCTCCCTGGAAATGTGCAACGTAGGAAAGAAGTAGAAGTCAAAGCCGCAGCCCTCGGTGTGACAATGTGCAGAAACAGAAGAGCTGAATCAGTTGAGTAGTACAGGTAAAACTGGTCCCTTATCCTCTGCATCGGTTGGGGATCCGTGCGTAACGTGGATAAGGTGCCACAATTTGAACCAGAAGATCCGGAGGATGGGGGTTTCAGTAGCAGCGTGGTCTTTGCTGCGTTGCATTGTACTGCATGGAAACAGTACGTGCTGCTGTACCGTTAGTATGGCGATGATGAATTGCAAGGCTGTGTGGAAAAACTGCATTTATTATGGGTCTTGGATTGCTTCCTTTGTCTTTCCGAATTAGCATTTTGTCCGCACACACGTTTTCCTCTGGCATGTCAGCGGTAAAAGTTATGATAATAACAAAGGCCACCTTTAAAATAGCCTCCCATTCAGAAGAAGCTTCTGCTAAATATGAAGGTACAGTTGAGACCCTTTTTCTACCTGAACTAAAAGATCGTTTCTGCACTTAGCAGTCCCCAGACAACTGGGAGTTGCATAGGCTCATGCAGTCGCTCTGTCTATTTGAGTGTTGTTTTTTCACGCCAGCATTCAGAAGTTCTTTTCTGGGGCTCTTTCACTAAAGGCCCCTTGCTGCTGAAGTCAATAATGAGCATATGGCTGGGAACATACAGCCAAATGGAAGGGAGCGCAGGAGTAAAGGGATGTGTCTTGGACAGAGAGTGCAAATTTGCCAGGCATTTAGGCAAAGAGAACATAATTCAGTAGAATATGTATTTTAGCACAAATTGTCAACACCAATTGAATGCTTGTCATCAGAGTGGATAAACCATGATGTCCAAATTAAATTTTTGAGGACTTAGTTGTTGAGAGGGGGTTGGGTTTGGGGTTTTTTTGTTTTGCTTTTTTTAATAAAAAAGCATACTGGAAAAGAATCATGGTTTTGCTGTGAACATAAATGAGAGAAGCTTTTGAGTGGTGTGGGAGAGAGCACATGGTTGTATTGATGCTCCTTATGGAAAGGAGAGGTCTGATGAAGGAGGATTGGATTATCAAAAAACATTATAGAGTTGCTAGTCGCAACATTTTTTAGGGTAGAAGACATGCTTCACAGGGATCTGTGTTGCAAAAATGGTGTACTTACGACAATGAAAAATGCTATATTGCCTGTGTTTAGCCCTAGGGGACCGCTGACCCTTCCAATGTAAAGACCATTGTTCTGTGCTTGGTAAAAGTGAAGGTGAAACTTCACAGCAAATTGATGAAGGTATTCTCATGGGTTTCTCCAAAACTGCGTAATAAATGGAGACTCACTTGGAGCACCTGCAAGACAAAGCAGATGGGACTGCTCGGTGCAGTGAGCACAATCTGGAGAGATTTGTCTTGGTGTTTGGATAGATACTGTGTTCAGGAGTCAAATCCACCTCCAAGGTCATGCTGCTGATGCCCAAGGCCTCTTCTAAACGTTAAATGTCTCTTCTTATTATTGAGTTGTATTGTAGCAGTGCTGGGGACTGTCACGGACTCGGATCTCCTTGTGGTAAGTTCTGTGCAAACTTGGAGAGAGCAACTATCCAACAGAGTGTTAGACAGGAGGCAACCTGTAGATCCTGACAGTCCAGGGTTAAAAAGAGACTGTGGCAGGGATGGGGTGGGAGGCAGGCATGCTCCCTCCTCATCTGGCAGCAGCACTTTCCTATACCATGGAGAGAATTAGGGTATTTATGACGCTGAGGTGCATAGTCTTGGTAAATAACTCGCTGAAGACACTGTCACATCTGTAGGCTAAATGCTCCTGTAGATTAGTTTGTCTCCACCATAATTCTTGCTTTGCAGCCCATGAGTAGTTTGTTCCTGGGGTTAATGTGATAATGTGTTCTCACTGAAGCTGAAGACTCTGAGGATTCACTTGTGACAGACACTTCTGGAAAAGTTCCCTTTGGCATGTGGATTTGGGGTTTTTGAGGCTGTCGGGGAAGGGAGGAGGCATAACAGCTTTCTGTACCTTGAAAGGTGAATTACAAGGTCCTTTACACTCTTCACTCTGGACGTTAGCAGGCAAATCCACTTTTCTTATTTGACATTCAAAGTCGACGTATGAGGCATTATAGAACATCCTAAAGTAAACATACAGATTATTCTATTAAGTAAGAACCAAAACCGTATGTTTTTGTTAACATGTGCTATTGTAATAGTTCAGTAAGACATATCAAGGTCTTCAGTGATGTGCTGCTGATAAACTTTAGTATTTTGAGCCTCTTCCTTTAGGAATTTAAAAACTAGCAAAATGAATATGCAAAATCAATATGAAACAAACTTTTCTGCTTCACCTACTATGCATTACTGTGCTACAGTCTCTGATGTGCCATTTTTCTATACACTGATATATGCTAGCGTTGAAGAAATTTGCAGGCAGATGGTCTAAAAATAGATGCTGGTTATTATCACAGAACTGACCCTCGTATGGCAGGAATGTTGGGGTTTATGGCAATGTTTTATTGGCTTAGTAGTTTCCATAATCATATTTATAGACTATATGGTGAAATTTGACAGCTTGAATGTATCAGGAACTGAAAGGATTTTATTATGTAGCTGTCAATAGTCAGGAAAGTTACAACAATTACCTGGAAAATGGTCTTTCCTCCCTTGATTGCAAAATGGTTTACAGTTGCTCTCAGGAGAGCTGGAAGTTTCGATCATCTGCTTTAGAATCTTTTTGCCTCTTGGTCACATCTATAGGAGATTTTGTTATGAGTGCAGACATTAAGCAGAAGTGACTTGATTTATTTCTGCTTTAAGTCCACCTTGGAATCATTTTCTTAGCTTCACATTAGCATATACAGAGTAACATGCATTTCAGAGGAGCATAATTAAAAATGTGGTCATGTCATACTGTGTTTTCATCACACATTGCTGATTTGGCAACAGGATTTACTAATTGTGCATTAAGTCGCTCCCTCAAAGAACTTTTGAATGGACAGAAAGTGTTACTTTTTGAGGACAGATAATACCTGATGGACCTCAGAAACAGTGGTATATTTGGCACAAGTAATTTCAACGTACTGCCTCTGTATAAACCCAAGGCAACTTTGGAAATTCCCCTGGTTCTATTAGAAAAAAGTTTCAGTTGAATTTTAATTTGATGTATTTTAAATAAGTGTCAGGTAAAGATACCTTGAAGAGTGGGTGTGCACATAGTCAGCAGAGCAACAAGCTCCAGCTTGCCACAGGTGACATGCTAGAGTTTGGCTCTTTTTCTTAGAGGGCTGATCTGCCTTATCATCACTGAATGCTCTGTACTGCATTCGTGTTCACGTGTGCTCCGCTGGTTTTGCACACAGCGTGTATACGATCGCACTGTGTAATGTATATGCACTCGTAACCTGCATCACGGTAAATATTATTTTTCACCATTCTCTCACTGAGTGGTAAACTTGGTTTTAAACCATCTCATTTATCACGAGTCAGAGTCTGTAAACAGATGGTGTTCAGAGCAGCTAACAAGTAGTATCTTACTACTTAATACTATCTTACTTTGCCCCTGTGCTGGGCACTGGT